>PVJH01004029.1:0-131893 GCA_004026705.1 Nesogale talazaci
GGCAGCTATGGTTTCCTTGTCCTTGTATGTGCAAGTGGGTTTTAAAGCAGCTCTCTAGAGAAGCAGTCCACATAAGTACAAGTACAATGTCCATGAGCAAGGGCCTAAATTGAAAAAATCCACAAGATTGAAGCTCAGACCTAGACCCCAGAAATCAAGGGTACTGTTCTGTTTATTTGTTCAATATACAAACTGATGCAATCCATACCACAAAGTATTTGCAATGCTTGTTTAGAAGCTGTTCAATTTTATTTAAGCTTTCTGACAACTTCAAGGTCTTTCTGTTTTTCCCATGTCCCTTAAAAAAGAGAGCTAAAGATATTATCAAGTGAAGACAGTTTTTCTAAATTGGGAAGACTAACAAGGTATATTAGTATTTTCTACATCCTTTGTTAATATACAAATGCACGTCAGAGTTGAAAAGAATGTTGGAGATAGGAAGTATGTCTGACCTCAATGTCTCAGAACTCAACCTTAGGCTGCTGCTGCTGCTTCTCCTTCCTCCTTATGCAGACAGATGAGGAGGTCAGAGGGTGGTACTAGCTCACCATTTCAACGTTTTACATACTAAGAAGGAAAAAACTGGCTAAGAATATATACTGTATTTATTTGACTCTTTTTGGCCTTTATTGTATTTTTTCTCTTCACTACTCCAAAATTTCTAATGTAGTTAATTTAATACCTTAGCACAAAAAAAAAGTAAAATAAACTATCAAATGCATTCATTCATCTTCTTGAAGACTCCAGATGATTAGGAAGCACAGAGTGATGCAAATATATCAAGACCACAGCTCCAAAAACCACTTTAAAACATGAATAGAAATACATCAATTTCCAAGTATATTTTATAATAAGAAAAAAACTAGAATCTAACATAAATGAATAAAAAAATGGTGCTTCTTTAACAATTCTCAAAAAACCTATCAGCTAAGTAGCAGGAAAAAATTATCTTGGAAAATATAATATGGGAAAGCAAGGGAGAAAAAAAGAAAGCTAAGAAAAAGCAGAGTATTAATGGGTCACAGAGAATGGCCCTATAGGGTTTTCTTGGATGCCCAGGGATTTCTTTCACAGTGCAGCTGGGTGAGCTTAAATCACCAAACCTTTGGGTCAATAGTGAAAGACATATCATTTATGCAACCAAGAGACCACAGAGGATTGCTATAATAAATCTTTCATTTTTCTTTATATAAGAAAATGTCTTGGTTATCTACTGCTGCTATACTAGAACTACCAGTGGCTTTCATAAACAGAAATGTATTATTTTGGTTGAGACTAGAAGTCAAAATCCCAAGCACTGGCTCTAGAAGACTTTCTGTCCTTCTGGGAGAAGAAAGTCTTAGTCTCATGTCAATATCTGTGGGCCTGGCAGTCCATGAATATCTCCATGTATTTTGTTATCAATCTTCCCCTGGGACTAAGAGCTCTCCAGTGCTGGGAACTGGGGTTCACATGGTCCACTCGACTCCAGAATCTTCTTTTTTCATGAAAGTTAGGTACTTCTCTTCTCCATGATTGTTTAATCCCTTGTAAATCTTTACGACAATCAACTCAAGATCCAGCCTCATCATGTAGACAGCAACTTACATCATTGACATCGGAGAGATGAGGATTTACAACACAGAGGATAAGCGTAGTAACCACAAAATTCTCTCTCTCATCTCTCCCTCTCCCTCTCTCTCTCTCTCTCTCTCTCTCACACACACACACACACACACACACACACACACACACACACAGAGTTCAGTACATAATAGGAATCTTTTTGCTCACAATGGAGGCTCATTCTATATATTACATATTCTACGTATTATAATCCCTTCCATGGACAGCCCACTAACATAATGTTGATTTATATATATAAATAAAAAATGTAATCTATCAATTTGTTCATTGCTCTTAATTAAAACCCTCAATAACACTCGTTTTCTCCTTATAGCACATGTAGGTGAGAGAGATCAGATCTAGATACTATGATCTCTTAATATATGAATCCACTCAAGCATCACCGAGAAAAGAAAGAACAATTTGTTAAGCATTTTGTCAAGAATAGGAAGGAGACGCAGAGGAAAAACAAGGAGAATCAAAGTGAAATACATATTTCAAGCATAGGAAAATAGCTACAAATAATTCTCTACTACAGGGAACCTGGTCTGGGGCAAGAAACATTCAAAGGTGGTCTGGGTATCTTCTTTGACCAAAAAATAAGGGACTGCTAAAAACACAGAGAACAATGTAAAGAGGCTGCCTGTTTTTTAGCATCAGAGAATAATGATTTTAATTGATTTGGAAATACTAACCCAAATGTAAGTCCATGAATCTATAATGTATACACACAGGAAAACAGATTTAATGTTCCTCTTAGAGTATAAATAACTATTAGACCAACTTCTAATTATAATTAAAAGGAGAGAATTAAATAGTGACCCTGCGATTATTTTTTTAAGAATTACAGTTCATCCTAGTTGATATGATACAGCTTCTCTTTACTGAGAAATAGCATTCAATTCATGTAAACAGATAAGAAAATTAGAAATTTTCAAACCCCAAATAAATAGATTCGGGCAAGGATCATCAATGCATGCTTAAAATGACAGGTAAAAAGTTACCCACATATTTGTTGAGAGCAGAACTAACCTGATAGTTCAAGACAACCTGAATTTGTGTCTTGTGTTTGATGCAAAACAATATACTAACAGCATCGGTCAATAAAGTTTTCCTTTTTTATATTGTTGAGAATATACACAGAACACACACCAACTTAATAATTTATACAAATATAATTCAGTGGCTTTAGATCCTTTAAGTTATGCAATCATTCTCTCCCTCCTTTTCCAAGTTGTTCCTCTTCCCTTTAACATACACTCACTGCCCCCTACATTTCCTATCCAATCTTTTGAATTGTTTTCAGTTTGATCCCTATAAGCATATCTTACCAAAGCACAATGTTCAAGATAGGCATTCTTTACTGGTTAGACTAAACTATTGTTTGGATCAAAACAATTATAGGTGATATTTTGAGGTTGAAGGTTTAAATATCTTAGGGCAATCATTTCAGTGATTCACCCAACCTCAATGGCTATAGAAAATCTGGATTTCTATTATGGCTTTTCATTCTTTGATCAGATTGAATGTTTGATCACATTGTTTGATCAAGCAACATCCAGGTCTTCTGGTCTCTGGGCAAAGGGATCAGGAGCTCATGGAGGCCAATGGGCTTATATTCCATTTCCTCCTCTTACGCCTGGCTCTTCCTTTCTTCCTTTGTTGTTTCAGACAAATCAGCTGATCAGATATGGCTGCCTTGCAAGCTCTTACGACTTAGGCACAATGTAATGAACTAGAATGTAGAGCAGAAACACTAAAAACACTAGCTCCGTTTACTGGAATGTCCAATGAAATCAATGACCCTAAACCTCTAAGGAACCAAATCCTATGAGGTGTTTGATTGTACATCAGCAGCCTCATTAGCTACCCACGACTGATCATTACAGCAAATATCTGTATCATGCAGCTTTTGTCAATTCAATTTTTTGAAGATACACAACTTAATATGTTAAAAATCTAATGTGCAATCCTATCTTTAATCAGTGAGAGTTTTCATCATTATAAACCCAAACTCATATGCTATAAATAATCACTCTTCTTTATTTCTTCCACGTCCACCCTTAACCATTAGAAACTTTGGTCTCTACAGATTTACCTACTGTTGCACTTTCTAAGTGAGGTCATATAACACATTTTTTTTTGTTACTGCCTTATTTCATTCAGCATGTCTTCAAAGCGCTAGCCACATTGTATCATGTATCCAAATTTCATTTCTCTTACTGTCCTTGTGTATATGTACCATATTTTATCTGTTTACCTAGTGATGAGCATTTTGATAGTTTACACCTTTAGGCTACTGTGATTGGTACTACAATGAAGATTGGTGTACAACTATCTATGTGGGTCTCTGCTTTCAAACCTTTTGAATATATACTCCAAAGTTCAATTACTGGGTAGTTCAATTATATGGTAGTTCTATTTCTAGTGTTTTGAGGAACTGCTGCATTATTTTCCATAACAGTTGTACCATTCTGCAGTCCCAACAGTGATTAATAAGGGCTCCAACTTCCTCACATCCTCACCAACATATGCTTTAAAAAAAACTTATTTTAGCTTATCCATTCTTTTGAGAGTGAAATGGTATCTTGTTATGGTTTTGATTTATGTGTGATAGTGAGCATCTTTTCATATATCTGCTGGCCATTTGATTGCCTTCTGTGCCTATGTAAGTCTTTTGTTTATTTTATGACAAGGTCATCTGTCTTTCTGTTGTTAAATTGTCAAAGTTTTAGAAATATTTTAGCTATATCTCATTTTTTTTTTTTTTTGGTTTTTGGGGCATCACTGCCTATATCTTATTCTTATTGGATATATGTTTGGTAGTTTGTCTTTTCACTTTTTTTGGTACAGTCTTTCAATGAACAACAGTATTTCATTTTTATGAAGTCCTATTTATTTTTTGTGCTGTTTGTGCTTTTCATATTATATTCGACTATTTCTTTTTGGAAGCTACTTCCAACAGCCTTTCCCGTACAAGGTAAAGAGACCCAGAACAGCTAAAGTCATGTCATGAACAAGGTTTTTAAAACATATTATAAAATTACAATAATCGTGCGCGGGACTGCGGCCCACTGGGATGGAGGTTTGATTCCTGCTCCATGGAGCAAAGGCTGGGCCTCCTACTCCCACCACCTGAGGGCAGTGATGCCCCCTCCCCCAAAAAATTACAATAATCAAACAGCCTCATACTGGTATAACAACAAACACAGAGACCCCTGGAATAGAGCTGAAAGTCCAGAAGTAAATCCACACATCTATAGTCAATTGATTTTTTTGTAATGGTGCTACATCCATTAGATGAAAAAAGCAGCGTCTCTTCATAAATAGTGTTGAAAAAATTAGGAAATTGGATTTGCACAGTCAGATAAATGAAAAAGGACCCATGCCTGTAATTTTTATGATGTGTTAATCTCAATCTAAACAAGTTTGTTTGCTTGTTTGCTTTTAAGCTTAGATCCTCTTAATAGATTTATTCAATCTGTCTATTGCGCAAAAAGTCAGAGAGGCTAGGTTACATGAATAAAGTGTGACATCAGGATTGGAAGAAAGCTGATTAATACCCAACAATATGCAGATAATATAGCTTTGCTTGTTCAACGTGAAGAGTGCTTGAACCACTTGCTCCTGAAGATCAGGGTTTGCAGCTTTTAGTATGGATAAAGCCTCGATGTAAAAAAGACCAAAATTCTCACAAGTGGACCAACATGAACTGTGATATATATGGATATATGATATATATATATGGATATATATCCATATATGTGATATGTGGATAAAAGACTGAAGTTGTCAAGGGTTTTCATTTTCCTTGGATCTGCAATCAATGTTCATGGAATCTCAGCCTGACTTAGTGGCCCACATAGAGTGAGAGAGAATCGGGGAAAGGGAACCAGGGAGGAGAAAGAAAGGGGAGGAGAGCATGTGGTGTGAGCGGGCCCTCAGCAAATTTTTCTATGGAACTTCAAGTGTGTTGGATATATAGAAAATAGAGAAACATATCAAATGATACCTGTAGTCATCAATCAGAAAGAAAAAAAAAGGAAAGAATAAGAATGGGGAGCTTTTTTCTATTTTAGAGTCTAAAAAGACCTAAAATAACATTTGGTAACAACTGAAGAAACTTGGAATATGGAAGACAGTAAGTAATATAAGAAAATGCTTGCCTTGGTGCTTTATATGTGATAATAATAATACAATTTTATTTTTATTTTTGGGAAATGCACACTGAAGAATTTTATAGTAGTGCCATGAAGTGAGCAATATAGTTTTAAATAGAAGAGCAAAAATGCCAGATGGAGACATAAAGCAAATTATTAAATCTAGGAGCTCTAGTGGTATGGTGGCTATGTGTTGGACTGCTAAGTGCAAGGTCAGCAGTTTGAAACCACCAGCCACTCCACAGGAAAGAGTCAAGGCTATCTACTCCTATGAAAAGTTCTACTTTGCCCTAATGGGTCACAGTGATGGCAGCATGGTGGTTACATAACCTTATGTCAATCTGAGGGTATTAAGAATGAAGGGAGGGAGTCTAACTTGTCATTCAGGTCACAACCTGATGATGCCTTTCAAGAGGATTTGGGGACTTCCGCTCTTTCTCCCTGGAGGTGGGCGACACTCTCCCTCTGCTTCATCTTGCTGTTGACAAGCTACCTAGAACTATGCTGATGGCAGCCAGAGCCATGGAGATGCAGCCACCACCTGTGGATCTACAAGAATTTGCACCCTAGGCCTGTGATCTTCCTGCATTCTGCATCATCGGGTGTGGCTGTTTTAAGTCTAAAGAGAGATTTATGACTAATATCAGACTTGTGGGCTAATATTGCACTTAGGGACTTGATCTGGATTGGGATGCTTTCTTACTATACAATTGCTCTTTGATATAAAGTCCTTTCTTTTGGACATACGAGTGTCCTTGGATTTGTTTCTCGTGTCAACCTTGAATAATAGGTAGTAAGTCAAAATGTCAATTAAAAGTAATTTTAATTTGATGGAACCCATATCTGTAGAGATAAAACATGCTTCATTTCTGCAATCTGTATTTCACAGGATTTATAGGAGACTGACTCAGAAATGTTTCCTAAAAACTGAAGATGAATGGCCAAATGGATTACTTACTGAAATGATTAGCTTTAGAAATGGGTATATTCTAGAATTCTCATACACTGTATTTTTTAAAGATGTGACTGTAATTATACCTTTTTTTTTTGTAATATCCTTAGATTTAAATCTTTCAGTGGTAGTTTTATTAGCCATGAAAAGATTCCTACACATAGATCCAGGTCAGTGAGGGGTAGATATATTTAATTAGGGACTTAACATAGTGTTTAGCTGCAAATGAATTACATTAGACCAAACATATGCTTGGCACTCTATATGGTTTGCACAAAAAACTCTGACCAAGCATTTTGCTATGATCATTAGTCATAGAACTGAATATAATCAGAATATGATCATCAATAATATTACAGAATCAAAATGAACAAAACAGGAGACTTTTTCAGTACTTCTATTCCCCCAAGAAGCAACCATCTAAAACAGGGGTGGAATAGCTTTTTTTTCTGCTAAGGGTCATTTAGATACTTATTATTATCAACTTAAAAATTAGCTTGCTACATTTGCTCAAACATTAAATTAACTCACCACCACTAATGTGATGGTTGGAGTTGCTTCCTTTTGTGAGATGTATAACGTTAGCTGGTATTGAGGATTTCTTGGCCCTTATATAGTTCACAGGCTAGACATCCCCCACCCTGATCTAAAACCACTAACGGTGATGTTTACCCAATAAAATGATTCAGAGATCGTTAGCCACCTGGAAATCCAATGACTTTTCTGGTTTTTAGTATAATGCTCTCTTCAGCTCAGTGTTCTTTCCCCGGTCCCAAACCATGAAGACCCTGAATATAATTACTCTCTCAATCTCCAATATATTACTCTTTATAAGTATACAGTTACGTAAATAAATTAAAAATGCGTAAACAAATAAACAGTAGCAACTCTAATGTATTTTTCAATTTACAGCATTATTTGAAGGAGACCACTGTCTGTTTTAATTTACTCACAACTTACCTGTACCTTTTTTGTATCCTGGTTGTCTTCACTTGTTGGTGATGTCGGTACATATGGATCGGTTTCATCGTCTCCTGTGTATTGTTTGCCAAGCAGAAAGTCCTGTAGTTGACTCTGGAAAATGCACAATGCCGAACATGAACTGCCCACGTAACCCCACTTAGTGATGGTATACAGCACAGGACCTGACATGTGCTCAGAAAGTAGATATGGAATTTAACTTCATAACAAAAGCTTTCAGTCTGTTTCCTAAGGCTCCTATACTTACAGACTTTTTCAAGTTTTGAGTTAAAAAAATACCTTAGATAAGTAGTCTGAACCTTTTATTCATGGAAGATAAAAATGAAAAGAATACCAAAGGCTCAAGTTTAAAGAAAATGCTTTGAAAATGATGATGGCAACATAAGCACAAATGTAATTGATACAACTGATGTATGGATTGCTGTAAGAGCTGTACAAGCCCCCAATAAAATTATTTTTAAAAACAGATTAAAGACAAAAGAAAGTCTTACCTAAAGTTTCACAGTGAGTCACATAAAGATCTTATCATCTCATATGTTAATGCTTTATGGCCTGGCAAAAGTAAGTGATTTTGAGGTAAGGTAGACTCTGAGAGCTGGTGAACTAGTGAAGAAGGGAGGGTAAAAACACTCTCAATCTTCAAATAATCCACAATCAACACTTCACTTTGGAATGCGTATAAGTAAGCTTCACATTTCAAATGATAAACTAGATTAACCAAAATAACAGTTTCCATGCCATGATAACTTAAAAAGGGCATTTACGTCCAGTCCACTCTACTCCACTGTTCAATATTTCCGTATCATACTAATTGTTTTACAGGAATGAACAGCATGCGTTCATGCACATATACGCACATACTTATTCCTAATGAGCTATCTGAGCGAGGGCACGAACTGAGAGCTCAAACGATTTGAAAAGAGCCCTGGCACAAGTATCTGCTGAGAACCCAGCAGTTCCCAGGAAGAAACACCTGGAGACCAACCTGCAGAAAGATCACCGCCTGCACACGCCCAGCGGGCTGCTCTGCCACATCGCAAAAGGTCCCGCGGGCATCACACAGGACTTGGTGGCATCACGATGACACATCAAGCCACTTTTGCAACAAACACAACTCACCAAGGAATACTACTCAGAAAATAATGAAATTTGCCAAGATCCTCCTGACAGGATGAGGATGAGACAATCATAGGAGAAAGAGAAAAACGATTTAGAAAACCTAGGATTTTGTTATTCATGGTACATGTAATTTCTCAATCTTGAAAGGAAGCGTTCGCTGGACAAGGAATTTACTATTTAAATTTTGAATCGTGGTAGTTCTCATCCTTGAGGTTAATTATGTTTTCAGAAGAGAGGGTGAAGGCAAAGCTTTACTTTTCCATAAACCCAATGCTACTTTACTAATGGGAAAATATTATCTAAGATTACAAATTATTTCCCTTTTTAATCCATGTCAAAAGTTGACTGCTCTCAAGTCACGTGTACCAAATATGGTCCCAAAATGTCTGAGGTCCCCAAAAACTTTTCAGGGGATCAGTGAGGTCAGATCTTCCCTCTTTCAACTGCAGAATGAGGTGAAGTCAAATTTACTTGACCTGCCTCAGTAAAAAACAAAAATACTATGTAGAAATGAACATGAAAATCCAACTATTATCTATCCTATAATGGGAGTACGGATCTTTGTTAAAAAGTGAACCAATAAAACACATTTGGAGCTGTTTTCTTTTCTTTTGGCATGGCCGCGGGGTTTGAATGGCCAACCCCGCAGTCCACAGTCCAGTGCGGACCCCACCGAGCCACCAGGGCTCCTGTCGCCCAGGACCTGGCCTGCTGCTCTCCTCTTACTTACCTGGAATACCCTCTATACTTTTCCACTCCATCACTAATGGAGGATCCTACACTCAGACTTCCATTTCATGCTTATCATCAGGCAATAATCATGGCTGCTATTTCACTCAAAGGAAAAAATGTTTAGCAGTTGGAATGCTAAGCTAACCTCAGAATCTCCCTTAGAATATGCCTTTCATTGTACTGCCTACATAGTCCCAATCCGTGCTAAATATTGTAACTGGGTACACACACACATGCATGCATGCACATTCTAAGTTTCATGCCTCATTGCATCTTCTCTCGTGTAGGTATATGTTTCCAGGCCATCTGTTGTCATTTATTTGTACAGTGCTACCTTCTAGAGGCTATCAAGGTAGCACGATCAGGTTTTATATTTCCTTACTTTTTACTTTATGCATGATCATCTTTTAAGAAACTTAAAATTCATAGGAGCCACACTGACATTTAGTGACAGCCTGGACTTGAATTATCTCAGATACTACTACTAAATATGTTGTATTCTCCATACCTATATATAGTTCCTACCATATGTTGATCCACTTAAATGAGGATACTTAGTTATATGAGCTGTGACTTAGACTAGTATTTGAAAACCCCAAATACTGCAGGCGAATTATACTCGCACGAGTTTATCCAAAGACTCTCTTGGTTCTTCCTACAATCTAACATTTATGTTTCATTCACCTCTCTAAATCAACTCTGCAGTTTACAAGCAAGTAAAATTCTGCTAAGGAAGAAAAATAATAGTATTTTAACCCACATGTATCCATATTCAAAGTAAGAGGGTATCCAGGAGTGTTTTGGAAAAAAATCCTACATGACCCCCAGTGTAGCACAGAGAATGAGCTCCTGTCAAAAACCTCTCCTTCTTTCCATGAATTTATATGTTTTGCATGTGACTTTCTTGAATAAAGAGTATGCTTTCCAGGGCTGAGCCCCAGTGGCATAGTGGTTGAAGTGCGGGACTGCAGTCCACTGGCTTGGCGGTTCAAATCCAGCAGCAACTCTCCAGGAGCAAGGCTGGGCCTCCCATTCCCACAAGAGGGCAGTGATGTCCCCCACCCCCCCAAAAAAGAGTATGCTTTCCCCATTCCCTAACAAGCTGGAGTGGCCCTTGCTTTGGCAACGAAATAGAAGCAAAAGAGACCATGTGTTCGTAAAGAAAAAGGGAGGACTGTTCTCCTAATAGCTTCCTGAGGTAAAGGAGAATAGAAAGGATGGTGCTTCAATCAGTCATCTTGGGTCACATGATGATCTTTAGGGCAGTTACATAACTTAATGTCAACTTGAGGGAGGTGTGAGTCTAGCCCGTCAATCGGGTATAGCCAATGAAGCCTCTGGGACATGGCCTTTTCCTGAGGATTCTGGAAACTCCTGTCTTTCTCCCTGGAGATGGGACACACTCTCTCTCTATGAGACATTCCTAGTGACAAGCAACATGGAGCTACACTGATGGACTCAGAGTCCTGGAGCTGGAGGAGCCACGTGGAGACCCATGTCAGCACTGAGATGCTTCCACCACCACTGGATCCACGAGACTTTCCACCCACTGGCCTGTGATCTTCCTGTGTTTAGTATCATTGCACGTGTTGCCTGAGCCTGTTGAGGAATTTATAGACTGACATTGGACATACGGGCTAATATTGGACTTATGGACTTGATCTGAACTGGGCTAGGATGTTTTCTTAATATACAATTGTTCTTTTATAGAAGCTCTTTCTTATACACATGTGTCTATGAATTTGTTTCTCTGGTCAACCAGGACTAACACAAGTGGATAAAAGAAAAGCCAGAGTCTCTGATAACGACTGATCAATCAGGCCAGTCCTACACTGTTTGCCTTCCAACTCCTTTTTATAGAAGACAAAAATAAACTTTCAGTTTCTTTAAACCACTGTGATGGTGGAGGTTTCTATGATGAAGAGCCAAAACACTCTCCCCACGTCTTTGGAATAAAGTAAAATGTTTGAATACCTTAGAAGATACAATAAACATTTCCTTCTAATTCCAGCTGCAAATATTTAGTCATGACCACCATTAGTACCTATTAGCACTCAGTAAATGTTAAGCTAAGGAAAAATATTTTTAATACTTCATGGAAAATCCTGAAACACATTATTTATTATAATGTAGACAAAACTCAACTGCAAAGGACATTCAACTTACTGTTTAAATGTATGCCCAATATTAAAAAGTTAGGCAACAACTATATGCACAAAAAAAGCAATAGTCCAACAAAGTATGTTTACTCATGTATATTACAAAGTTTTGCTCATATTAAATAAACAGCATCTCATCTCAGCAAAGTGATTATACATACTATTAATCCACAGAAAGCCACAGTAGCTATTTACCCAACAAATGTCAAATAAACCAATGCACACTAAAGAAAGAAAATTGGAAAACAATCCCCACTGAAATTAACAAAGAAATCAGGCATCTGTGCTGGCATTAAAAATTTTTGATCTAATAAAAAGCTATTCTTATATTTCGAGCAAATTAACAGTAACACACGTCTAACAAAATTTACCACCAGAACATTTCTTTTAGGTTGCTAAAATGTTCATTCTTAACAAACGCCAAAAGCATAATTAAATTACTATAACTGGTGGCACTACATAGTTTATAATGAAAACAAGCCTAGCTGAATTCAATCTGACTTTCATAGAATTGTAAAAATATACTTACAGAAGATAGCTTGTCATTCTTTTCACAGTTAGAAGGCAAAATCTTACATTTTTTATAAACATCGATCAGATCTAGCATGTTACTATTCTTCAAGAAATCATCATAATTCTTCCTAATGTCCTCGTAATGGTCAATGACTTCCATATTTTCAACCGGGAAATCCAATTTATCACGTAGTAAATATTTCCAGGTCAATAAAACATCACTAAGGGAGACTGTAAATTCTCCACTGCACTGAAAGAGATGGCAAAAATAAAGATAAGGTTCAATGCTATCTATTTAACCCTTTAATGCTATCTTATCTCTGAGAAGAAAAATACAAACTTAATTTTTACATCATAAAATCAATACTAAATTCTGGTGGGTGTAAAAAAAAACCACACAAGTTGAGTGAGGGAGTGATTTTAGAAACTAGATGTAAAGAGAAAGGTTTTCATGACTTTAAATAAATTATGAAAAACTAAGGCAAGTTTGAAAAGTCCTGGTGACACAATGGTTAAGCACTCACCTGCTAATCACAAAGTCAGAGGTTCAAAACCATCAGCCCCTCTAAGGGATGAGAGATTTGGCAATCTGCTCCCATAAGAATCGCAACCTATGAAACCAATGGGGCAAGTCTAGTTGGCCGTGAGGTGGAATCCACAAAATGATCCACACACAAGGCTAGTTTACATAAGACAATTTGGCAAATATTTAACCATTGCTTTTCCCCCCCTAAAGTTCACTAAAATTCTTTGGCCCACAAGTGAGGGCCAAGAAGAAGCTGATACAAAAACACTATTGATTACTGAAGCTAATATATTTGTAATCCCTTTTTAAAAACTGTCGATTCCATAGTGAACTCTCACATTTTACATAGTTCCAAATGTAAGTTTTACAGCATGGTCATAAACATGCTGTTTTCAAATGTTCATTTTGTCACTGTTCAAAGGAAACAATCAGGGCTTACGCCTTGGGCCACAGAATCCTTTTGAGTCTTCCCTGTTCATGAAAACACTAGACTGGAGCAAGCAAGTGCTAAAAAGCCATAGTAGGAGCTTTTCTACATATACGTCATTGCATGTTACTAATCAGGCAAAAGGGGGTTTGCTTTTTTTAACCCTGTTTTTCTCACTGCTTTGCTATTTTCCCTAGAAGAAATAAGACAGGATGTAATCTGGCTAAAATGACATGTGGTTGGTTAGAGATCCACTACAGTTATCAAGATTTTTGCATGCCTATATTTTATCTAACCAAAATATTTTCTGTAAGGTCTCATCTTCAATATCCATGTGGCAAATTCTCTCAGATAATATAGTGACAGTTCTTAGAGTAATTGCATTCTACTCCCAAGTTAACATCTTACTTATCATCAATGAAGAAGTCCTGGTGTCAGAGCGGGTTTTGAGGTGGGGTGCTAACCACAGGTGAGCAGTTCTAACTCATCAGCCCTTCTGAAAGGGAATGTTCTGATAAGGCTGGTCACTCCTGTAAAGATTTCTAGTCTTGGCAACCCAACAGGGCAGGTTTGACTTTGTCCGGGGGTTGCGAAGAGTCAGAATCGATTTGTTGGCAGTGAGTTTGATTTGACTTTTACATATCAGCAAGGGAGAAGCCCTGGTGGCATACTGAGTGTCGATGTACCAGGCCCAGTTATTCACGGTTTCAAAACGAAATAATTACATCTCGAAACTGTCTAGAAATATTTTTGGTATGACATCCTTCATCTTAAAAGTAAATTAAGACTGTGCATAATGTAAATGTACCACACTGTTGGATTATAACTAGTGAAAGTAAAACTATACCAGTGTTTGATCTTGGGAGAAAAGATTTTGACTAGATTTAACAGTGTTTATACTGGGAATGCAAAAATATTTTAAATCCAAAGGAAAATGTATTCCAAATATCAGTTTTCATGATCAGGTGCACACTATGTGAGCAAAGTCTATTATTCAAACCAATAACAACTGATTGAGAGAGTCTGGGGTCAAATCAGAAAATGTTTTGCTAGGAAAATATGCCAGCTGGCTCATATTTGAAGGAAGTTCAAAATGTGCAGTGCTTTAATTCTCAAATGGACATAAGGGTTGTGTTTCCCAAGAGCAGAATGAGAATAACAAGAGTTATACATTATTTGGAGCACTTGTACCAAAGTTATTTTTATTAAAAATTAAAAATCTGAAATAAAATTTACATTACTATCCAGCTAGACTGACTGTTGTTATGGTTACAGAAAAAAATAGCAGATCCACTAAAATGTACTAATGGGCTGGGAAAGCACTAAAATCCCTTGAGTTGGTTTCCTTAGCTATATAAAATTAGATTGTACAGATGAAATAACAATTGAATTATCTAATGATAGGTCATGAAAGATCTATTTTCTTTCTCTTGACATAGGCAAAGCAAAATATCAGGTCACTATTAAAAAACAAGAGCATGAGATTTCCTCTGAGTTGGATTTGGCTTTTACATAGCAACAATGAAGGAGCCCTGGTGGCATAGCGGGTGTCGCTTTAAGAGGCCCAGTGACTCAGTTTCAGAGGCTGTAGATATTTACTGAAGCAGAGCCTCATCTTTCTCCAACAGAGCTCATGGGGGCGGGTGTTCAACCATGGGCCTTGCAGATGGCAGTCCAAGGCTCACCTGATAGAGCCACCAGGTCACCTTAGATACCACATACCCGCTGCCACATTGATTCTGACTCAGTGACAAAACAGAACTGAGCCTTTGGGTCCCCAAGATTGTGAGTCTTTACAAAAGCAGGGAGCTTCCTCATTCTCCTGAATCATGGCTGGTGGTTCAATCTACTCCCCACACTATGCCATGGGGGCTCCTTAGGTTTCATCTCCTCACTACTCTCTGCCACCAAGTCGATTCTGACTCACAGAAACTCTGGTTGGGCAGCAGACTACAAATGCAGTTGCGAACCACCAGGTCTGAGTTCCAACCTACCAGCAGCTCCACAAGAGAAAGATACAGTCTCAGAAACCCAAAGGAGCGGTTTTACTTGGTCCCACAGGGTCAATATGAGATTCCATATAGCCATTTTTAAAATCAACTTTTATGATGTGGTGAGGATTGGAAAATGCTTCTTGAAGTTCTTGAACTATTGTATGATATGCAAATTATCCGACAACAAAACTTTGGGGGATTGTGGAAATACAAATTACAATGAGAGCTTCATACCAGCATTATTACTTATACCCCAAAAGTACAATGAACTGATAACTAAATTAGTAATTTAATATATCCATACAATGGAAAAGTGTTTCTCATTAGACATGAATGAAATATTGCTATATACTACAAGCTGGATAAATCTTTGAAAACATGTTAGCATATTGAATTATTTGATCCATAAGCAATTTCTAAAAATGACATATTTAGGGAGAAAAAAATGACATTTATAAACACACAGAGAAATAAAAGACTAAAGTTGAGGATAGAAGCAAATATTAACTACCCATGAGCACTAGAGATCTTTGGGAGTTCTATAAATCTTCATAAATTTGACGCCATGATGAGATGTTAACTTATTTTTTAAAATCATCAAAAAAAATCATGTAATTGGGCTCACCTTTTGGTATAAAAATTATTCCTAAATAGAAAAATAAAACAATGTATATTCATTGACTGATTAATAAACACCAATAAATCTATTGGATAATCAGGGGCCATCAGTGTCCATGGATTATATTGAAGATTAAATGGCAGCTTACATGCTATTTCACTACATGCATCCTTTTATTAAGACATTATCACCAAAAACCGGAGTGAAAGTCAAAAAATTGAAGGTTAGTTTTTTTGATATATAGCAGCTAATGGTTTTATATCTATACACACACATACATATGTATATGAAAAGCAAAGAATCTGCAAACTGAGAATAACAGCAACATATATGCAGTATGATGACATATTTATTATATAAATAAAGAAGATAGACTAAAAATTGGGGGGAAAGTCAAGAAAAAAATCAACTTAGGTGTTAAAACTGTTTTCCATTTAGCGATAAAATTAATATCTGCATCTGTTTTTTTAATTGAATATTTGTAAACTTCTAAATAAAGGCTGTGTGGATCATAGCAAACTATGGATAACCTGAATAACAAGAATTCCAGAATACTTCACTGTGCTAATGCAAAACTGGTATATAGACCAAGAGACAGTTGTCAGAACAAGGGAATATTGCATGGTTGAATATCAAGAAAAGTGGGTGTCAGGGTTGTATCCTCTCATCATACTCATTCAATTTTTAGGCTGAGCAAATAATCTGAGAATCTGGACTATGTGAAGAATGAAACATCAAGATTGAAGGAAGGCTTATTAAAATTCCTTGACATGCAGACGGCTCAAGGTTAAGGTGACCAGATGTCCCACTTTTTAACAATTTAACAACAACATTCTGTGGTGTTTTAAAATCAAAATAAATATATTACAATACTATTTTTGCATTCTATGAACATTTTTGTTGCTCCATATAAACCAAATTTTTAATCAAGAACCCCTCCCTCCCCCCGGTCAATGGTGTCCCACTTAAAATCTGGTCACTTTACCCAAAGTGGATAGCTGAAAGTGAGGTGGACTTGAAATGCTTGTTGGTGAAGATCAAGGGTTGTAGCCTCCAGTAAGGATTGCAACTTACCATAAAGAAGCCCAAAATCCTTTCCAGTCTGGTCCCGGCCCTATGGCTCCCACAAAAAAGGGCAGCGAGAAGAAGGGCCACTCGACCATCAACGAGGTCATGACCAGAGAGTATGCCATCAACATTCACAAGCGCATCCATGGCGTGGGCTTCAAGAAGCGTGCCCCAAGGGCATGCACGGAGATCCAGAAGTTTGCCATGAAGGAGGTGGGGACACCAGATATACAATTCGACATCAGGCTCAACAAAGCTGTCTGGGCCAAAGGAATCAGGAATGTCCCCTACCGGATCCGCATGCGGTTGTCCAGGAAACGTCATGAGGATGAAGATTCCCCAAACCAGCTCTACACATCGGTTACCTTCGTGCCTGTCACTACTTTCAAAAACCTACAGACAGTCAGCGTAGATGAAAACTAGTGGCTGATCATCTAAGAAAGGTTTTTAAACTGGAAAATTAAAAAAAAGAAGCCCCAAATCCTCAACACTTGAGTATTAGGTAACATCATGATAAATGGAGAAAAGATTGAAGCTGTCAAGGATTTCTTCTTGCTGGAATCCACAATCAATATCATGCAAACAGCAGTAAAGAGATCAAAAGGCAATGCACATTGGATAAATCTGCTGTGCCACGCCGCTTTAAAGTGTCAAAAAGGAAGGATGCTACTTTGAAGACTAGAGTGCACTTGATTAAAATCATGGTATATTGAGTCAACCTTATATGTATGTGAGAGTTGAACACTGAATAAGCAGGACCAAAGAATTGATAGGGTGAAGAATACAGAAAGTACCAGGGACTGCCATAAGTACAAACAAATCAGTCTTGAAAGCACTGCCAAATGCTTCTTAGAAACAAGGAAGACGACAATTCATCTTAAATATTTTGGACATGCTATCAGGAGAAACCAGTCCCCATCACGCTCGACAAGTTAGCGGGCAGAGCAAAAGAGGAGGGTTTGCAACTGGACGAATCCACACAGAGGCTACATCACGGGCTTCAAACAGTTGTGTGAAGAACCCAGAACGGGGCAATTTCTTTTTGTTCTACGCAAGGCTGCTATAAATTGAAACCAACTGAGAGTAACACCTGACAACAACAAAAAGACTTAAGGAAAAAGACTATCCTATAGGTATACTCAAAGCCAATTCTGAAGAAAGAAGGTTAAAATATTCTTTATCACATAAAGAAGTTGTAAGGGGAATGGAATCCTAGTCATCGATGCATCTGTTAATAGGTTAAATTATAAGGAGGGGAAATCCCTTATAGAATTCAAACTCAAATATCCACCCCCTCTCAGTGAACATGCCAAAAAAAAAAATGAAACCTAAAGATAATTTTAACAATCCTTTCATTTTACCCGCGTAAGCAGTTCATCACAGTCCCTCAATGGTGCAATTAATCAGCTGCAAATCTCAAAAAGTGACAATTCAAGTTCACTTAGCAGTGGTGAACTTGTGGTGAAAGAAAAGCTTGGTAATCTACTTCTGAAAAATTAGCCACTGAAAACTAGGGAGTACAGTTCTGCCAGACACACACAGGTTCACCATGAATCAGAGGTGACTGTACAGCAACTGGCTTGCCATTAAACAGAATAACAAGTCTATTAGTTTTAATGATTGTAATTCAATTCAAATGAAAGACTATGCTTCAGAACATATGTTCCCATTTCGGAGAACTCAAAGTCTTAAAAGAGTTCAAACATGGGAGGAACAAACCAACTTCACCCTTTTCTTAGTGCAGGCACACATTGTGAATGTGTCTCCATTTGTGTGTGTTGCCTGTGTGTGTAAGTTGCTCCATTTGGAATTCCGAGCAGTTCAGGATACTTGAGCTCATTCTGCATGTATGGCAATGAAATCATACTGATTTGCCACCCCGCAGCCCCAGCACACATAGAGAACCTGTGAAACCTTCAGTTCCAAGTGCCCACTCCTCTTCTTTCCTACCCAGAGCAGGAACTTTCACAGTGATTCCATGAATTAACACATTGAAAGCGTTCTGACCATGAGACAGAGCAACTGCCTGAGAAAAAGCGGACTTGGACAAAATGGTTCAGTATGTCAACTGCTTTTCACAACATGAACCAATGTTTCCTTCAGGATACCTATATAGATAACAGGAAATAATTTGAACATGGTTTGTTTTATTCCAGAGCCATAGCCCTTTATGAGTATACTACTGCTTCTTAATAACTGCTTCAATTTAGGGCACAGACATCAGACACCAATCTCTTCTCTTATTTTTTTTCCCTAGGGTAGACTGCGAATCCAGTCCCCCACTACCACAAATTATGCAGTTGAGTTTCCCACATTTGGGGAAATCGCAGGGGTCAGCACATTTAGAGTGCAATGGATAAGTCTTGCCCTGGGAAAACCACCTTCGTGATCATGGGTATCTCCCCTGCCAGGTAAGTATGACCAATCTCTTCTTTGCTATCACTTTCACCTCCCAAATAATAATTAACTAAAAGGTTAAAAAAAAACCTTAATAGGTTATTAATTAGACATCCGATAAAGCTTTCTTAAATTTCTCTCTCCATATATTCCTGTTTAGAGGACCAAGATTTAGGCCTCAGCTACTCTATACTATTTATAAAATATCCTCAAAAGCTATTACTTACCATCATAAAATTTCTTCAGACTTCTACCAATAGATTGTTTTTCCAGAAATAAATAAAATTTCCTCAGGCTTCTACCAATGGACAGATAGTTTTCCCAGAAATAGATAAAAACACAGAAAGGGTAAAGAAGTAGAACTAAATTAACAGAAGAGGGAACTGGTGAGATTGAAGGCAAATAGCTCAATATTAATCTGCTAGAGGATTAATGAAAGAGGTCTGTGCAAACAACAAAACACGACACTAATCATGAACTTGTGCAACACTTCATAGCACAAATGAACCTGGAAGGTCTTATGTTGAACAAAAGAACTCAATCAGAAAAGGGCAAATATTATAATGAGACCGCTATTATAAAAAGTCAAGAAAAGGATTTCACTCTAACAGAAATGTTCTTTCACGGTAACCAGCGTGCAATGAGATAAGTCAGATAATAACTTGGAAGAAGGGAAGAGAAGGAAAGAAAACATCTTGTAAGAAAGCATCCAATGCCATTTGATCTCTTTTTTTGATACACTTTCGAGTTTGGTCCAGTTTTTAATATTTTCAGTTTTGGATTTATTGATTTTGTTTTTTCCAAATTGGGGCTTATCTCTGTTGTGCTTTGTTACTGTTGGTGGCCTTATTAACTGTTGTGTATATTTCTGTTTTTCAGTACATGAAACCTACATTAGGTGAGTCTGTTGAGATAATAAGTAGAACAAGGGTTCAGGGGTGGCGGGGTAAAGTGGGAGGGAGGGGGTAATGTGAAGCTGATGCCAAGAAGAAAATGTTTTGAAAATAATTGTGGTAGAAACTGAACAACACACCTTGATATGACTAAACTATCGAATAGTATGGGGTCTGCATAATGTCCTAATAAAACAATTTGGAAAAAATTAGCAAAAATACTAGCATTCAGAATTTTAATTTTTTATTTATTAATCAGTTTATAGGGGGCTTGTACAACTCATCACAATCCACACGTCTATACATTATGTAAAGCACATTTGTGTATTTGTTGCCATCATCATTTTCAAAACATTTGCTTTCTGTTTGAGGCCTTTGTATCCACACTTCATGAACTCAGAATTTTTAAATACTAACAGCAAACCTCGCTCTAGAAGAGAGGTCCTCAAACTACATTCCGCAGGTCACATAAGGCCCACCAAGGACATTTATCCAACCCACTGGGTGTTTTGGCTGCCGCTGCCTGTCCTGCTTAGCAGCGGACTCATCCCGGGCCCACAGTGAATTTGTCCCTAGCTTTTTTTTTTTTTTTTAAATAGTGCAGCCCTCCAATGGTCTGAGGGACAGTGAGCTGGCCTCGTTTAAAAAGTTTGAGGACCCCTGCTCTAGAACAATGGTTTTCAACCGGTGGGTTATAACTCCTTTGACAGAGGTTGCCTAATACATCCTGCATGTCATATATTTATGATATGATTCATAACAATAACAAAATTACAGTTATAAAGTAGCAACAAAAATAATTTTATAGTTGGGGGTCACCACAACAATGAGGAAAGGGTCTTAGCATCAGGAAGGTTGAGAACCACTGCTCTAGAACAAGTAGCGCATGTGAAGGTTTGGGTATTACCATGCTGATTTCTCACAAGTGAGAGAAGTAAAACCAAAAATAATTAGATAATTATTACAATTTACAAAAAGGTGAAGAATTCAGAAAGAAGATGTTCTGAAAATAATGACGGGAATATATGTACAAATGTGTTTGATACAGCCCGAGCCCCGGTGGCGTAGTGGTTGTGCGCGGGACTGCGGCCCACTGGGTTGGAGGTTCGATTCCAGCTCCACGGAGCAAAGGCTGGGCCTCCTATTCCCACCACCTGAGGGCAGGGATGCCAAAAAAAAAAAACAAAACAAATGTGTTTGATACAAATGATAAATGGATTGTTAGAAGAGCTGTAAGAGTCCCCCAAAAATTATTTATTAATTTTTAAAAAAGAAAATGCATAAACAAAGCAAAGTGGCTATATTCCAATAAAATTTTATTTACCAAAAAAAAGAATATGAACATATAGTTGAAGAATACCCAAATAGTCAAGTAAGCATTTAGAAAGAAGCTTAAATGCTCTATTAAAAAACAAAAACCACAAATCAAAATGAAATACTTTTTTCCCTTTTCTGATAATGTTTGCCAACCTCTAATATGGAGAGGTATGTAATAGCCATCTTGTGTACTACAGATAGACATGTAAATTCTAACAAGCACTTTGAAGAACAGAATAGTATGAAGACATATTAAAGATGACAGTGAGACACGAGACCCCCATGAACCCCAGACTGTTGTTCAATGAACAATATGTCTCCTTTCAATAGCAAATAACTTGCTTTATAATAGCAAATAACTTGAAACAACTTAAAGATCCATAAATGGATAAAATGAAACAGTCAGGAAATGAAAGGTGTAAAATGTTGAAATAATTCAGTGAAATCACTGTTCTATCTACAGTGCCTGTAAAAGTCTTGGGAACAATGCCAGGTAGGAAAAAAATGCATAAAGATATGAAGATCACGTGGTAGAATACAAAAATAGACCCATTTTACTAACAAGTAAGTTGGCAAACTGGATGGGAAGGTGACACATGACTGAATTATTGATAAGAGAAGGGAAACTCCAAGGTATTAACCACTGAGAGACTCCCAGCACAGAGGGGTGCATAAAAGCTGGTACCTGAGTTTCCTTGAGGACAAGTATCACTCCCGAGTATGCAAGAACTTGTTTTACAAGCAGCCATCTAAGCGAGGCATCAACTCTTTTTAATATAATCAAACTATTACATTGTATTTTTTTTCTTTGGTGTGGGCATCACTGCCTCGGATGGTTATGGGCGCTACCCTGTGCTGCTCCTGAAAGCCGCCGCTGGATTTGAACCGCCAAGCCCGCGGGCTGCAGTCCCGCACTCAACCACTTACGCCACTGGGGCTCAGCCCTACATTGTATATTTAAAAAAAGAAACTGTTCTTGTGAATCCTAATTATAAGATTCAAGAGCCACATGTGAGCCCGAGGAAGGTCAGATGCTAAATCAGAGACCCTCCCCACTTAATCCATTTTATAAAAATCCAATCTTAAAAGCCAACACTAGGCGGAGGCCCAGTGGCGTAAGTGGTTGAGTGCAGGACTGTGGCCCGTGGGCTTGGCGGTTCAAATCCAGCAGCGGATCTAAGGAGCAGCTCTGGGTAGCTCCCAAAACCACCAGAGGGCAGTGATGCCAAAAAAAAAAAAAAAAAGCCAACACTCTTTATAAGTACACTGGAAAAAAGATAAAGGCAGAAGTAATTGCAGGAGGGGGGTGGAAATTTGTGAAGCGGCTTTAGTATTCTGCTTACGTCTCTGTAGAACATCCGCTGAAATTTGTGCCTACTAATTAATTCCTGTCCAGGTAACAACATGCACCTCAGCAGAAAACAAGACACGCAGACCAAGGCTGGAGGTCCAAAGCCACCCAGCAGCACTTCAGTGGCCCAGTCTTGTGCTCTGCTTCCAAGAGTAGGAATAGACCTGACTGGGCAAGCGACATTCCTAAGAGAGAATAAAGTGTACAGTCTCTGAATGGAGAGCAGCACTGAGGGCAGGAGTCCCCAGAGGGCAACCTCAGGAAAGTCATGGGAGTTGCCATTGTGGATTTTGCACTCTTACCAGGAGTCAACAAACTGGCACTAGGCTTGTACTTCATTCAGCCAGGAGGAAAGGAAACTCTTTCCTGAGAAATCTGTCTATGTAAACAGGTATCTAAAGGTAATGACACCAGAGGTTCCCCAACCAAACAGGTCAGTGAGGCCAGGTTGACAAATCTGCAATGTGCATTCCCAGAAAACATTTTAGTGTTCCATTGTTTGTGGAGAAAAAAAAATGGCTAAAGGATATAGCCAGGAAATTTTTTTTTTGGGGGGGGGGGGGGAGTAGGAGGCCCAGCCCCACTGCTGGAATTGAACCTCCGTCCCAGTGGGCCACAGTCCCACACACAACCACTACACCACCGGGGTTCAACCCCACCAAGAAATTTTTTTGTGGTTTTAAAAATCATTTTATTAGGGGCTCATACAATCTTATCACAACCCATCCATTGTATGTCAAGCATATTTGTACATTTATTGTCCTGACTATTCTCAAAACATTTGCTTTCTGCTTAAGCCCTTGGTATCAGCTCATTTTCCCCCTCCCTTCCCATTCCCTCCTCAGGAACCCTTGATAATTTATAAATTATTATCATCTTGTCATATCATACACTGTCTAATGACTCCCTTCATCCACTTCCCCATTGTCAGTACTCCAGGGAAGAGATTATATGTAGATCCTTATAATCAGCTCCCCATTTCTATCCCAACTTCCCTTCCACCCTCCCGGTATCGTTACTTTCACCACTGGTTCTGAAGGGATCATCTGGACTCCCTATGTTTCCACTTCCTATCTATACCAGTGTACATCCTCTGATCTACCCTGATTTGTAAGGTAGAATCAAGATCATGATAAAGGAGGTGGGGGGAGGGGAGGAAGCATTGAAGAAAGAAAGGAAAGTTATATGTTTCAGCATTGCTACACTTCACCCTGATTGGTTCATCTCCCACAGTTCTTTTTTTTCCCCTCAATGGGCAGGAAGGTTTTATTCCAGGTGCTGGAAAGCTGTGGCTGCCCCAGTCCTTCCCCAGAATAACAGTGAGGTGGGGGGACAAGGGCCTGGCAGGAATCAAGGCTGGGATCCTGGCTTTTGGGGGATGGGCTCAGAGCAGGAAGGGGACGATTGGCGAGCGCAGGGGCGGGTAGTCGTGGAGCTCCTTCAGGTAGCTTCTGTGCTTGCCCTTGGCCCAGATGCTCATCTGGATGAAGCCCCCCAGGGAGAAGGGAGCCGCTGGGAGACACGGAGTCATGACGGTGAAGCCGATCCAGGAGCCAACCTCATAGGTGTAGCTGGAGCAGAACACCAGCAGGAAGAGCCATGTGAATGGGTTCTTGGTGGGGAAGGGGATCTTCCTGGCCTTGGACCCTGCTGGCCACAGGTTCTGCAGGGCCATGTGGCTGGAGAAGTTGCCGAGTTGGCAGAGCACGAAGATGGCCAGGGCCAGCTTCACCTGCTGCGCTCCATAGGCGGGTGGCATAGAGAGGGTGGTTAATGTAATAGGCCATCCAGGCTGCAAAGCCCCAGTAGTAGGTGCAGTTCTTGAAGATGTTGGGGAGGGGCATGGTGCCGTGAGAGAAGCGGTGCACAAAGATGGTCTCCAGCAGGCGGTTAACACAGTGGAATGAGTGGCAGATACAGGCGAGGTGCACCACTGTGTGCCGGCTGGACGTGAAGTCATACTTGTGGCCATAGATGAAAGGCACCCGGAAGTAGAAGAGCAGGTAGATAAAGAGGGGCCCTGCGTACTCTGTCAGGAACACCGTCACCCAGCTAATCTGGACCCTGAGGTCCCGGAAGTAAAGTGTGGCCGTGGTGCCCACAAGCAGCTTTTGCAAAACAGCCTCATCGTTCAGGGACTTGCCCTTGGGGTCCAGGCGGAGGGACTGGCAGGCAGGGTACCACTGTGGATGGCTCTTGGTGAAAAGGTTCTTAATCTCTGCTATGGTGGCATGGGGTTCCACCTTGTCCAGGAAGCACAGCTTCTCCCGGGTCTTCCTGTCCAGAATCTCCACCTCATAGTGTTTCATGGCTCCTTCACACAATGGCTGCTACCACTACCTCCTACCTATGCGCCACACCACACTGAAAACCTCATATGCCCGAGAATGCGGGGCGAGACTTCTCCTACAGTTCTTAACACAATCCATTCCTTCTGTAAAGGGATGTCCGTCCGTTACAGATTGGGTGCCCAATCTATACTTCCCCTCACTTAGAATGATATAATTTTTAGTTCTTTGATGCCTGATACCTGATCCCGGCAACACTTCGTGGTCACACAGGTTGGTATGCTTCTTCCATGTGGGCTTTGTTGCTTCTGAGCTAGATGGCTGCTTGTTTACCTTCAAGCCTTTAAGACCCCAGATACTTTTGCTAGCAGGGCACCAGCAGCTTTCTTCACATTTGTTTATGCACACACTTGTCTGAGCAATAATATCAGGAAGGTGGACACATATGATTTTATGTTCTTTGACCCATTAGACACCTCATGTTCACACAGGCTGCTGTGCTTCTTTTAAATGGGCTTTGCTGCTTCTGAGCTAGATGGCTGCTTGTTATCCTACAAGAAAAGTTTTAAGCAGGAAGAAACTCTATCCCAAATAAAAATAACAGTAGATATAAACTTGAAGAAACAATAAAGAACGTTTGATTAGTATCATTAACATTACCAGTAAAGAAGTATAACCCACTATTCTCAGAAATGGAGGAGGAAATATTACAGCCTTACAGAAAGAGCAAGAGGTTAATCTTTTTTTAAAAAAAAAACAGAAAACAAAAGAGATCTTGGAAAGAGATTACTGCAGAAAACCCACTGAGCTATAAAAATACTGAATATCTTATTAACTATGGGCTGGAAGATAAAAACAAAATGTTTGACTAAAAATGCAGAAAATAGAGCAAATGAAGAAACTAAAATGAAAGCAAAAAAACCAAATAGGACAAAAATAGGAAAATAAAATATGAATGAGAACATTTAACATTTATATTGAGAGGAATTCCAAAGGAGAAAGGGAAGAAAAAACTTTTTATCAAAAAATTTCCAAGAACAAAGGGCAAGTGCTGAACAAAACAAAGATCTACAAATCTACACAAAGGGGAAATAAAGAAAAATTTTCAAAAAGAATGACTTTTATACAAACTATCAAAACTAAGGAGTCATTATTAAAATTGAGAATTGGATATCAAAGCAAACCACCATGTAAGCATGAGAGGAAAAGAAAGATCAGGTACCATATTTGAGGTATAAGAAAACTTCTAAATGCAGAAAGCTACTGGAAAATGTGCTCCCTTAACCACGAGAGCAAAACAAGAAAGAATAAAACATGGATTCCAGTAACAAAAGGTATACAACTGAAAAGAGAGATAAGATAAGAAGAATGATCACGATAAAAACCACACTGGTGGAGGCCTAGAGATCAACCAATCCAAATTGAAGCTGGGCAGACTCCAGAAAAGATGACTTCAAAGAGATAACAAATGGGGCTGAGCCCCGGTGGCGTAGTGGTTGTGCGCGGGACTGCGGCCCACTGGGACGGAGGTTCAATTCCAGCAGTGCGGCTGGGCCTCCTACTCCCACCACCGGAGAGCAGTGATGCCCATAAAAAAAAAAAAAAAAAAAAAAGAGAGAGAGAGATAACAAATGAAATCATTAATACTCAAAAAATATGTAAATTGAGAGATAAGTTACATAACTCACAAGACTTTGGACACAATTAGTGAACAGTACATAGCATATATAATTGTGGGAAACCGAGAGAACCAGAGGGTGTATGTGGAGAAATTCTCTATGCTCATAATTAAGAGTCTTGGAGATATGTGTAAGATATGAAAAAACAATAATAATTTATAAATTATTAAGGGTTCATGAGGAAATGGGGGGAAGGGAGAAATAATGAAGGGCTGATACCAAAGGCTCAAGTGAAAGCAAATGTTTTGAAGCGATGAGGGCAACAAATATGCAAACGTGCTCGACACAAGGGTTGTACGTATGGATTGTGAAAAGAATTGTATGAGCCCCAATTTAAAAAAAAAAGAAAATGATAATGCAAATTTATGTACAAAAGTGCTTGACACATGGATTGATGGGTGGGTGGATGGATGGATGGATGGATGGATGGTGAAGGGAGCTATAAGAGTCCCCAATAAAATGATTTTAAAAATAGGACCGGGGAAAAAAAGCAACATTGCAAATTCAGGTCTTTGGAATGATAAACCTGACACAAGCAAAACAAATAAAACAGAGTCTTATTTGGGAGAGAGGGCTTCATATTTGAGCATTGGAGATGAATCCCAGTCACATTCTCGTAACCGAAAATTACTGCCCACAATGTCCAGTCCACACTGAAATAATGCCAATTTTAGGATGCTTAACATGGTTAAAATTTAACATGGTTTCGACTATACTGCTGAACATTGAAGGCTAAGTGCTTGAAGGTTATCTCCCATTAAGAGTGATCAGACCACCCCAGCCTAAATACTGCCCATTCCCATCCTATAATGATCCTATATTGTTCCCCTGGAGAAGAGTTCAGGGACACCTAAGGTCAAGCCAACCCATAGACAAGGACCTGGGTTAAACTGCCAACATAACTCTAGAACCCACCCAACTTGTTACATATGTTTCTTCCTGTTCCGGGTACACCTCTAATACATCCCCTTCCTGTTACGTATGTGTATGATGTGGCTTGCATGCCCAAGATTATACAAGTCTGTGCGAGAATACTTTCTATCTACCTATCTATCTATCTTGCTCTTTCTTGATCCTACCCTCCGAAGTGAACCCTTGTATGCCTTGCCAGATGTTTCTTTAATCTACTCTTCAAGTACACAACCACCCCTAGGACCCTTTCGGTTGTGGAAGCTGGTCCCCATATATAACAATAGAGGAGCATACAAAAAATATAAGCATAAAATGACAGTCATTTAACTGGTGGAGGAGGGGAGGGTTACACAGGCAAGATTTCTACCAATAACAGTTCAGTGCTTGTTTATAGTATAAACACTGAAAGCTACTGTGTTAGACAGGGTTCTCTGAAGAAACAAAACCAGGACACCAGTAATTCTCTTTATATATTTATATAGATAGAAGGATATGTAAGATAAAATATAAACAGTTAACTAATCTATAAAGCAATACAAATGGCTCGGTGCAACTCACTTGCGTGAGGCAGCTAGTAGACCAGCAGTCCTTGGAGTCTTGAAAGCCACTGAGCAGTCCTCTGTAGAGCCATTCAGGCTCTCCGGCCACAAGCAGCGAACAGCAGAGCAGGTCACCAATAGTCAGCCGGATGACAGAGTCCGACAGTCCCCAGCTCAAGAGAAGTCTATTTCAGGAGTGTGGCAAAGCAGGGCTTGAGGGACCCTCAGTTCACAGCTACACAGTCCACGACCAGGCCTCCCACAGGCGGCGTTGCTTGGAGGTCGAGGACAGGACGAACAAGGCAGCCGGCCGGTCCCAAGACCCAAGAGCGGGAGCGCAAGGGCAGAGTGCGCCAGGCCTTTCCTGCCTCTGCCGTCAGCTGATCTCGTGTGTTCGCTGGCCAGATTGCCACACTGACCTGCCTATTGCCTTTGGCACAGCAAGCTTGCCTAGCACGGCTACCCGAATCAAAGCAACAATGTAACTATTTTAACTATGGGGGAAAAAAGGGCAGATAAATAGTGGCCAATACAATGATAGCTACAATGTTTTATGAAAGAAAGGGATGTTCCAGTCTGTAAAAGCCAGAGAAGGGACTCAATTCAGTCACAAAGCAAGGGGGGTTACACACAGCACAGTTTGTCACGCCTGGGTGTAGATAGGCTGATGTGGAACAGTACATCAGCCCTCAGCTCAGGAACTAGAAAACAGCAATGGTTTTGGGCCCTCAGGTGGAAAATATACAGGGTGACGTTTTCTTGCTCAATTGGCTTTAACAGGTCGTTGCTAGTTTTCATTGAGTTTATTCCAACTCCAGGTGTCTCTTTCTACAAAGGGTCACTACATGATGTTTATTTACTACTTCCACTTAGAAGCAGGAGAACAGGCCAGACTTCTACAGTGGAGCTTGGTAGCAGTCAAGCAATAACATTTTCCTCCAAGGGTCTTATTTCACTCCAAAGTGAAAAACAGTTAATTCTGTCAATATCTGATATGCTTAAAAAATGTATGCGCCAGAAACCTCCTGCAAGATGGCGACTGAGTAACAAAGACCTGAGAGACTGCACAGAAATCGGCATGGGAGAGTCTAAGAGGGGAATTCCCACTGACAGGTCGCTGGAGGGGCACTATATAGATAAGCAAACAAAGATCGACAAGGTTTTAAGGAGCTGTGAGATTTTGGCTTACCAGCTAGGGTTTGACCCAACACTGTCTTAGACAGAGCCCGGATTATTTGGAGCCAGCCCGAGGGCTTGATCTCAATGTAGCCACAGCTTGCCGCCACCTCAGGGCAGGGTTTAAACCCCTTCAGCCCCATAGTCAGGAATTGGGGCCCAGCTATATCATTACTTGTGCTTGTCTCGCTTCTCTCTTTCCCCCCACAGTCTCAGAGGGCTGGTTTTTGGGGGGTTTCTTTTCACTCTTCCCTCACACCCCACCACTCACCTCCAGGGCACTCCCCTTGGTCTAGAGAAGTGGTTCTACACCTGTGTACCAAGCCGCCCTTGGGGGTCAAACACACCTTTCACAGGGGTCACCTGACTCATAACAGTAGCAAAATTACAGTAATGAAGTAGCAACAAAAATAATTTTATAGTTGGGAGAGTCACCATGACATGAGGAACTGTATTAAAAGGGCTCATATTAGGAGGTTTGAGAACTACTGACCTAAGACAAGGACACCTGCCCTCCACCCAGCTGGGGAAGCTCCACCCTCTGCAGCTTAATATGAGCCTGAGAAAAGCCCACCCACCTACATTGGGAAGTCTGGCCTGCATGGCTGTGGAAGCTCCTGCCTGTCCTCTGTGGGCCCACGTGACAGAGGGAACTTCCTCCTGTGTGCCTCGGTGCCTCACACCACCACAGGCAGCTCCACCAACACTCTCCAGTGCTCCAAGACAGATGGAGAAGTAGGAAAAGGAAAAACTGAAAGAATACATTAAAAGAAACCCAACCCTGCAAAAGATCCTTGCTGACCCAGTGTGGGCAGAAGAACAGCACTCACTGAGCACAAGTAGGAGACCATCACATGGAACACCCCATCAAGAGGGCAACATAGAGAAAACAGCCCCTGATAGCATTGGCTTAAACACACACACACACACACACACACAACACAAAACACATAGAGGCTGAGTTCCGGTGGCGTAAGTGGTTAAGTGTGGGACTGCGGCCTGCGGGCTTGGCGGTTAAAATCCAGCGGCAGCTCTCAGGAGCATCACTGGGTAGCACCCACAACCACCAGAGGCAGTGATGTCCACAAACAAAAACAAAAACAAAAAAACACAGAGAGAGGTAGGAAAACACCGAACACAAAAGGTATAATATGACATCATAGAGTCCACACATGGATGTAATAACCCTGAATATCAATGGACTCAGATCATTAAAAAGCTGAGACTAGCAGACTGGTTTAGAAAACACAACATCTAAAGCATATGAAAATTGAGCTACTATATGACCAATCCCCCTACTGGGCATCTACTGAGACGAGACAAGAAACAAACCACAGCCAGACATCTGTGCTCCACTTTTCATCGCAGCACAGTTCACAATTGCAATGAGTTGGAAACAATACAAATTTCCGTCAACAGACAAATGGATTAAAAAACTTGTACATATACAATGGAGTACTACCCATCCCTAAAAAGCAGTGATGAATGCATGAAGTACAGTGCTGCATGGGGAGAACTGGAGGAAAATATGAAAAGCAAAGTAAGCCAAGCACAAAAGGACAAGTATAACCTGAGTCCACTGAGGTAAGCTTCAAAATGCAAAAGGGGCATAGGGGAAGAGTTATTGCATACATACATTCATGGGGTGAGGTCCAGGTAGTATGGCAGGGGCCAGACCAAATCCAGAAATACATGTGGTAGTCAACTAAAAAAAGTGGGGGGAAGGACATAGGTAATGGGGAACAGAGCACTAACCCACTCAAGGAAAGGATGTTGTTTAAATCTCCACAGGGAAAGAAGGACCAGACTTCAACCCAGTTCTCCATGACATGAATGCAACATGCGGGCATGAAGCAGGGAATCAAAAGGGAGGTCTGAGGAACCAGCTCCAATCCCAACTATGTGGAAAGCATATAGTTGAAGAATTCTCTTCAGAGGACAGCACTGAAACTAGAGCTTTGGGAGAGGGACATGTCTGATCAGAGTACACAGGAGCAAATGGAGGGGTAGGGAGAGAGAGTGGAGCACATGCTGGCCCACCAAGTCCTGAGGACGATATTCCTGCTAAGAGGAGCTACTACACAGAGAGAACCATAGGGTCAGCTCCACTACTAGCAGACACAACGTTCCTCACTGACCCATAGCCCAACGGGGGACAACACTGGAGACACAGTGTGGGAACTGGGCCTGATCTGACCCCACCACATCGAGGTAAAACACTAAGGGTGTGCAAAAGAACATCAAGTCAAGAGACCGACAAAGTCCCCAGGGAATACCAAAAATAGACTGTGGGGTCAGGACCCAGAACACACTCCTTAAGGTCAGCAAACAGAACTTCAACTATTTATAGGGTTTTTTGTGTGTGTGGTTTTTGTTGCTGTTGTTTTCTTTTCTTTTCTTGTTTTGCTTGCCTTTTTCTTATTTTAGTGCATATTATTATCTTTGCATGTCTATCTAGGTAAGATGTGGGTATAAATCTTCTGGAGGAGAAAAGAACAGGACCAACAGTTGGGGAGGGGGTACTCCCTGGGAGAGAGGAAGGCAAAGTAAAGAAAGTGGTGTTAACAAACCCAGGGACAAGAGGAAAAAAATGATCTAAAATCGATGATGAGGAGGTAGGGTTTAACCAAAGGGATGTAACCAAGAGAAATACTGAAACCCAAATGAAGGATACACATGATAGTAGGACAAGAGGAAAGTAAAGGGAAAAAACTAGGCGGTAAAGGGCATTTATAGAGGTCTAAATACAGTCATACACATATGTGAACATATTCATATATGATGATGGAGAAATCTATGGGCATATATTTAGAGTTTTAGTATTAAGGAGCAGATGGGCATTGGGTCTCTACTCAATTACTCCCTCAATGCAAGAACACTGTGTTTGTCCAGGTGGACTAGAGGAACAAATTCAAGGACAAGCATATGGATATAAGGAAAAGGTTTATATACAAGAGGAACAGGACATTGAGCCCAGTCCAGTTCAAAGTCATAAGTCCGATATTAACCCATATGCCTGAAATCAGTCTATAAAGTTTCCTTCCGACTCACAAAGTCACAAGTCAGTGAGTGCAGAATCCCGGCGCTGGCAGGGGTCTCCACATGGCTCCTCGCTTCCAGGGCTCAGGGTCCATCAACAGCAGAAGCAACTCTTCGCTGGGAGAGGTCTCCATGTGGCCGCCCCGGCTTCAGAGGTCTGGCTCCATCAGGGCAAAGCCGTGTGGTCTCTCTGCCGGCTCCTCTAGCTTCTCAGAGCTGTCATCTTGTCTTGTCCGTGATTCATCGTCTCTCTAAAACTAATTCCTAACAACTGGGGAAAATAGCTTCTTATCTTCACGAGGGAAACATCGCAAGATTTCCCAGATGTATCAGGAGAAAGGGGCCACACAGAGGCCTCATTGGCTACTCAATGGCTATCTCCAGATTAATAGGCTATACTCCACCCCGACATTTCAATCATAAAATTAACCTAAGCAATGACTGTCACAAACACTTTGCATATTAACCTGGCATTCCATGATACTTACCTTTCCAACAGCATTAATGAAGACAAAATGGGTATATATGTAAATGTGATGAAGAAAGCTGATGGTGTCCAGCTATCAAAAGATATAGCACCTGGAGCCTTAAAGGTTTGAAGATTAACAAGCAGTCCTCTAGCTGAGAAGAAACAAAATCCATGTGGAAGAACCACACTGACCTGTGTGATTTTGAGGTGTCAATAGGATCAGGTATCAGGTATCAAAGACCCAGAACAAAAAATCCTATCATTGTGAATAAAGGGAGTGCAGAGCAGAGACTCAAAGCCCACTAATAGACAACTGGACAGTCCCTTAGAGAAAGGTCGTGGGGAGGAGAGGAGCCAGTCAGGGTGCAGTGTAGCACGGAAAAAATATACAACTTTCCTCTAGTTCTTCAATGCTTCCTTCCTACTTCCTCTTTCCTTCTTCCTACTTTCCTCTCCCTCCCACTATCATGATCCCAAATCTAGCCAGACCAGATTATGTACATGGGTACAAATAAGAGTTAGAAACAGGAATCCAGGAAGGATAAACCCCGTAGGACAAATATTGAGAGAAGACCCACTAGGAGGGGAAGGGGAAGGTAGATGGAGATGAGAACTGAGCACAATGATCTACATATAACCCCGTCCCAGGGGGGATGGACAACAGAAAAGTGGGTGAAAGGGGACATTGGTAAGTGTAAGACATGAAAAATAATAACTTATGAACTATCAAGGGTTCATGAGGGAGAGAGGGAAGGTGGAGGAGAAATGGAGGGGGAAATGAGGAGCTGATACAGTGTGCTCAAGTAGAAAGGAAATATTTTGAGAATGACGATGGCAACAAATGTACAAATGTGCTTGGCACAATGGATGGATGTATAGATTGTAATAAGAGTTGTACAAGCTCCCAATAAAATTGATTTTTAAAAAAGAAAGAAAATGTCCAGACCTCTGATATCTAAGTTTGTGAACCACTGGCAAAAAGAAATAAAGAAACTCATCTAATGCCATTTCACAAACTAGTTCGACAGAGCTATTGTAGGCAAATCTATTCTCAAAATGTCTCTCATCTTGTCAAACTAGTTTTCTTTCCATGATTTTGATGCCCTGCACCTTCCTTCTGGGGGTAAGATGAAGCTTTTGTGATAGCTAAGCTTGTTGTGCCAACATGGCCAAAGATGATAGGTAAGTCTGTTGTGACGACATGGCCAATGAACACAGGGAAGATCAATTGAAGGGCAGAGATGGAAAAGGCTCAGCAAACCCCATCCTAGCTCTCTACTCTTGGGTCTTTGGACCAGCCAGCTGCCTTGCTCATCCTGTCCTTGATCTCCAAGCTACACTATCCATGGCACACCGAATCGTAGACTGCGTTGCTGAGAGTTGAGGCTCATTCAAGCTCTGCTTCCACATGCTCCTCTTGAGCTGGGAACTGTTGGACTCTGTCATCGGGCTGACTGTTGGTGACCTGCTTTGCTGTTCGCTGCTTGTGTTCGGATAGCCTGAAATGCTCTACAGAGGACTGCTCAGCAGCCCTCAAGACTCCAAGAACTGCCAGTCTTCTGGCTGTCTCACACAAGTGAGTTGCATCAAGCCATTTGTATTGCTTTGTAGATTAGTTAACTGTTTATTTCTTATCTTATATATGCTTCTACTACATAAACATATAAAGAGAATTACTAGTGTCCTGGTTTTGTTTCTCTAGAGAACGCTTTTAACACAGCTTCCTCCTCTGGTAAACAGTTACACTCTTGCAAACCTACAGGGGCAGTTATTTCCTACCCTATAAGGTTGCTGTGAGTCAAAATTGATGACAGTGACTTTCATTTTTAGGTTTGGACCCTTCCTCTAAGTGATTAAACCCAATGACTACTAAATTCAAAACTACCACCTACTTTCCAAATGGCATTTGAGAAAAATAGGACAATGTGTTTCAGGTAAAAGATTGGCAGTCTTAGAAACTTGGCAAGGAGCACTTAGAATGTCCTTATCAATGGGTTTCAGAACCGTCTTCTGAACTGACTTTCCTTCCTTCTTTCATCTCCTACATTCTTCCCATCCAATGATTTTCCTTCATTTAAGATCATTATCTAAAATCTAAGAATCCTTTCTTTACCACGCTAGCCCATGTTCATCCTCCTCTCACCTCCACGTCCCTACCCTTTTGCTGTTGTTTTTGTTGTTTAGGGGCCATTGAGTTAATTCTGTCCCGTAGCGACCCTATGTACAACAGAACGAAACACTGCCCAGTCCTGGACCATCCTCCCAATCGTTGTTGGAATGTTTAAACCCATTGTTTAGCATGCAGTGTTAGATCCATTGTGACAGCCACTGTTTCAATCCATCTTATGCAGGGCTTTCCTCTTTTTCGCTACCCCTCTACTTTACCAAACACAATGTACATCTCCAGAAACTCCTCTCTTCTGAAAACGGACAAAATACATGAGCCAAAGTCTTGCTATCCTTGCCTAAAAGGGGCATTCTGATGGTACTTCTTCCAAGCCAGATCGGTTCGCTCCTTTGTCAGTCTAGGGGACCTCATTATTCTGCACCAGCACCATAATTCAAAGGCATGGATTCTACTTCCTTATTCTCTGTTCACCTTTCACATGCAGATGAGACAATGGAAAATACCACAGTTTGGGCCAGGTGCACCTGAGTCCTCAAAGTAACATCCTTGCTTTTCAACACTTTAAAGAGGTTACATGTTGCAAATTTACCAAATGTGACACATAACTTGAATCCTGGACTGCTGCTTCCATGAGCATTAATTCTGGATCAAGGCAAGAAGGAATCCTTAACAACTTCAATACTTTCTCCACTTGTCATGATGTCACTTATTGGTCCAGATGGGAGGATTGTTGTTTTCTTTGCAGTAAGCTGCAATCCATACTGAAGGCTGTAATCCTTGATTTATATCAAGTTCTTCAAGTTCTCTTCACTTTCAACAAGAAGCGCTGTACCTTCCAAATATCCCACATTGTTAATAAGCCTTCCTCCAATTCTGGTGTGGAATTCTTCTTCCTGTAATTCAGCTTCTCTAATTATTTCCACAGCATATAAACTGAATTAAGTATGGCAAGAAGATACAACCCTGACACACAGCTTCCTTGGTTTTAGACCATGCAGTATTCTCTTGTTCTGTTCACACACTGCCTCTTCATCCATGTACACGTTCCACATGAGCACAAGTAAATGTTCTGCAAGTCCCATTCTTCTCAAGGTTATCCACAGTTTATGATCCACAAGTTGAAAGCCTGGCATAGTCAATAAAATGCACATGAACATCTGTCTGGTATCCTCTGCTTTGAGGCAAGATTCATCTGAAGTCAGCAGTGATCTCCCTTGTTCCACATGTTCTTCTGAGTCTGGCCTGAAATAACTCTGGCCTGTTTTGCAACTGTTGTTGATGTTCACCAACATTCTACTTGCATGTGACATTAATGACACTTTGAAATTAGCAGGTGCCTCACAGGAGAAAGATACACCTTTCTACTGCCATAAAGAGTTAGAGTCTCAGAAACTCCCAGAACCAGTTTTACTCTGGCCTTTAGGGCCACTATGATTCTGAAATGACTTGAGAGCAGTGCATTTGTAATTTTGATTTCTTTTAAACAAAAACTTAAGACTTATAAAATAAAAATAAAATTTCAATCATATTAGCAAGAGAAGTACACATATTAAGCCTTTTCATGAGTGGGTGAAGGGAGACATTGGTGAGCGTAAAACATGAAAAAATAGTAAGTTATAAATGATCAAGGTGGAGGGAGGGAGAGGTGGAGGAGGGAGTAGAGGAGCTGATACCAAAGACTCAATTACAAATAAAATGTTTCAAAAATGATGATAGCAACAAATGCACAAAAATGCTTAACACAGTGGATGCATGTATATATTATGATAAGAGCTGTATGAACCCCCCAAAAAGGCTTAAAAAAAAAAAAGCCACGAGTGTGGGGTGGGGAAGGAAAAAAAAGAGGAGTTGACCCCAAGGGCTCAATAGAAAGCAAATGTCTAGAAAGCTGATGGTACTTGGCTATCAAAAGATACAGTGTATGGTGTCTTAAAGGCTTGAAGGTAAACAAGCAGCCATCTAGCTCCACATGGAAGAAGCACACCAGCCTATGTGACCATGAGGTGTCGAAGGGCTATCAGGTATCAGGCATCAAAGAACTAAAAATTATATCATTATAAGAGGGGGAGTACAGATTGCAAACCGAAAGCCCATTTGTAGGTAATGGGGCATGCCCTTACTGAAGGGTTGTTTTTTTTTTTTTGGGGGGGGGGGGGGGCAGGGGGGAGAGGAATGAGCCAGTCAGGGTACAATGTAGCAATGGTGAAACATGCAACTTTCCTCTAATTCTTAAATGTTTCCCCACTTAATTGGTCACCCCTTTACAGGGGAGCCACAGGAAGGAGACAGACTAGTGAAGGTGCAGCCGGGCAGTGATGATGCTTACAAGTGTCCTCTAGTTCCTGAGGTCTTCCTCCTCCCCAACCATCATGGTCCCAACTCTACCTTGCAAATCCGGATGGACTGGAGAAGGTACACTAGTGGAGAGGGGAGCTGGAGATATGGGGAAATCAGAATGGATGAGGCCCCTCGGGCCGGTGGTTAGATTGGAGCGATGGATGAGTAGAGAGAAGGTGGGGTAAAGATACGGAACCAACTGCAAGGATCTACATATGACCTGTCTGGAGGATGGGCATCAGGGGAGTGGGCTGAGGGAGGTGTCGGGCAAGGTAAGATACGACAGAACAATAATAATTTATAAAGTATTGAGGGTTGATGGAGGAGGGAGAGAAGGGGAAGAGGGGAGGGGTTGGAGGAGCCAATACCAGGGGCTCAGGGGAAAGGGTGGATGTTTGGAGAATGATGACGGCAGCGGACGTGCAAGGGTGCTTGCGCAGTATGTTTATTTATGTATTGGAAAAATGATATACGAGTTCCTAATAAAGTGATTTTTAATTAAAAATTAATTAATTAATTTAAAACTATAAAATAATGAAAAAAATGCTTACCCACCCACGTTACCAATCTACTTTACAAATCCAGTTAGACCAGACGATACACTGGTACAGATAGGAACCGGAAATATAGGGAATCAAGGACAGATAATCCCTTTAGGACCACTGGTGAGTGATGATACCGGGAGGGTGGAGGGAAGGTGATGTAGGAAGGGGGTACCAATTATAAGGATGTACATGTAACCTCCTCCCTGAGATATGGACAACAGGGAAGTGAGTAAAGGGAGACATCGGACAGTGTACAATATGACAAAATAATAACAATTTATAAATTATCAAGGGTTCATGAAGGAGGGGGAGCGGGAAGGGAGGGAAAAATGAGAAGCTAATACAAAGGGCTTAAGTAGAAAGAAAATGTTTTGAGAATGATGATGGCAACAAATGTACAAATGTGCTTTGCATACAGTGGATGGATGTATGGATTGTAATAAGGGTTGTATGAGCCCCCAATAAAATGATTTAAAAAAAAGAAGAAAGTAAATGTCTACAATAGAATGATAGTAATATATGTTCAAATAAGTCTGATACAATTGATATATGGATTGTAAGAAAAGTTGCAATAGCCCCCAATAAAATGATCTTAAAAATTTTTTTTAAGGTTTAAAAAGACTTTTCATGAAATATCAAATGCACAGGGGCTTCAAAAAGTTCATAGAAAGTAGAATTAAAAGATAGATGGAAGGTTTCCATTAACTTTTGAAGTTCTCTCGTGTCATGTCCTATATGTGAAATTGTTCATCTAAAGGTTTCAATTTTTTTTAACTTCTTACTGTAGATTGGGCAGAGATTGATAGAGCAGATCAGTTTTCCCGTCAACAGTTCACATATTTTTGTTTCATGTCAACAACTACAATTCCCAGCATGTATCATCAGTTAACCCATTTCCTCTGTGCTTCCCTTTTCCATTACTCTTTGCCTAACCTTTCCTGCCCTCTCATGCTGGTCGTTGGACAAATGCTGCCTTTGTGATCACAACTGGTTGCTCATTCTAAGAAGTTCATACCTCCCTGGTGTTACCGTTCACCTTACGGCTCTGATGAGTGTTTGCCTAAGGAGGTCTGGTGGTGCGTCAGAAAAACATTAAACAGCAGGGTTAGTGGTTCAAACAATCAGCCACTGAGGGACAAAGACGACACCATCTGCTTCCACTGATTTACAACCTCTGAAACCCTAGATGGTGTCAATGTCAGTTGAACTTCACCTGAAGACATTAGAATATTGTCTGGTTGAAAATTGAACCACAATGGTGAGCTCAATTGCAGGCTTGAAGGGGGACTACAAGTCATAATCTTGGGGGTTCTAACCATCTCTAGCCAACTGGTAACCTTGCTTGTGGTTATGACTTTTGAGTTTCAGTCCACAGTTTTCTCCTACTCTATACAGGCCCTTCTGTAGAGTCCACGTAGCACTGTGGGTTGTGTATTGGCCAACTAACCAATCCTGTCTCAGGAAACAGCTATTTTGCTCCTGTAAAGATTTACTGCCCCGGAAGCCAAAAGAGAAAGCTCAACTCTGTACCATAGAGTCAATGAGTCAAATAGACTCAACGCTAGTGAAAGACAGAATTTTCTATTGTAATCCCTGTCAGAGGGCTTGGCAACAGTAGCCTTGCACCATACAATTCTGATCTCAGGGCGGTGGTAGATGAGTTCCTTAGTCCATTGGACTAATTGTTTCCACATGTCTTAGATTCTCCACAATCTTTTTGGCTTACGGCAGGGAGAAAACAACAGCTGCACCTTAAATGGTTGTTCACAAGATTTTAAGTCCCCGGGTGGTAGTCATCAAAGTAGGATCTAGAACTTTGTCTTCATGGACTATGTTATGCAAGGTCTTAAGAGTCCAAATGGTGTGCAGGGTATGTGCTGGGCTGCCCACCACAAGGTCAGCAGTTCAAAACCACGAGCCATTCATAACTTGGGAGGAAAAGGAAGCTTCCTATACCTGTTAAGAACTCCAAGTCCAGAAACCCACAGCGGACGTTCCACTGTGCCCTATAGGGTCACTATGCGTGAGTGAGTGGGTGAGTGAGTGAAGGACTTAATTTTGAAATGAGATCCTGAGTCCTACAAGTATATTGGAATTTTCTAAAACCTATGTTGACAGAAATGTTCTCTCTGGATTGTTTTGAGATTGCTGGTGGTCTTTACCTTCTTACTGTTTATTTTTATTTTAATCTTTATTAAAATCTTTATTTCTTTCTGTCTTGTTTTTCGTTGTTTCTGCTAGACTTCCCAGTTTGGAAAGCACAGAGGGATGGATGCACAGTGACAATAACTGATTCAATGGTTTACTAGGGGTGGGGCCAAGGGTAAGAGGACCTGAGGAGCAAACCATAAATGCAGGAGCGGGGAGGGAGTGTTAGAACTGATTGGGGGCTATATATATACACAACTTTTTTAAAAGAGACTTAACAGTGGAAGCGTACCATGTGTGGATCTTATATCAATACAAGAACAAAAGAATAAAAAAGCTTTTTAAATGCTATGTTGTTATTTGCAATGAAACTTATTAAAATGAGCAGCAACCAAAACTCAGTTTAAAGAAAAGGCATGGTAACTCAAATACAGTTCACTAACCTGTTTGTTGTTTTCTGCCATGGAAAGCTGCAGTGCCAAGAGCATGGAGTCCGCGCCACACACAGTAGTTCGCTCCGAGGTGCACAGAGTATGCCAACTCCGTCTAAACTCTTTGATCATATCCAAGATAGCCTTCTGATAGAGCACAGCCATCCTCTGGACGTAGAACCGGAAACAGGGTTCGATGGGTTTATTGTAATTGGAAATTAATACCTTACATGTGTAAACACACAGAATTAGAGGAAGAAAAAATAAACAGTGGACAAGAAATTCTTTCACGCTGACCAAGATGGCCTATAATTAAATTTAGGAAAATAGAATAATGATGCAATTCCTGCTCAACCATATTTTCCTCTCATTTAATTTTCTTAAACAAAATATTTTGAAATAAGAAAAGTCAGCCCTCAGTCTGAAAACACATGCAAAACGTATAGAGAGACAAACTTACAATGGTAGACAAAGGACTAATTAAAGCTATATTTTTATACTAGTCTTCAATAAATAGAAATATCTGTGGCAAGCAGCAAAAATAAAATAAGGAAAAACTGCTAAATTTCTCCCATCACTGTATGAACTTCCTGCTCTCAAAAGAAGTGATCCACTCTCTCACCAATTTAAATCTGGGCTTTCCTTGTGCCTTTTTCTGGGCAATAGGTTGTGAGGAAAAAGATCTTATAGAAGTCTTGAGTCCAGGCGTCTAGAGACCCATGCATAAAAAGAGTTAACATAGCAGGCCTAACTGCTGCCCTTTGGAAGCCTGATCATGGCCTGGTCATTGGGATCTTAGATTTCAGGAAGGTTCCACTACCATGAATCAATATGAGTCATAGTTAAACAGCACAAACATTATCAATCTACTTTATGTCAAATATCTACTTTTCTCCTGGGAGACTGGAATGTTTCTCCAGAGTGCCTAGGTGCTCAGCTCATGATTAAAAACCCAGGACACATAGTCCCTCATGACTTCCGTGGTGGCAACATTTCACACTTGTTGTCACCACTTGTTGCTGGGGAAATCAAGCCTGTCCTGTATGACTCCATTAACGAGAGGACCCAGGAAAGCTTGTTCCTGGTCTCCCTTGAAGACTTCTCCCCAGATGCCTTGTCCTTTGCTGGTCTGGCTTTGTATCCTTCTGCTGCATTACATCCAAGCAGTATGACTCCATGCTAAGTGCTAGGAGTCATCTCATCGACTCATCCAACCTGGAGGTGGCTCTGGGAAATCTAACCGGAAGCCCGGCACCTTCAGTTCTCATTCTCTTGCTACTCTCAGACTGCCAAGTGCAGAAGCCTGGGCTAGTCTGCTGGAGGTGCCAGGTGGAAGAGAAAGAAGCCACTCCAAAGGACAGCCAACACAAGCTGGCAGGTGAGTACCACTAACTTAGATGATCTAGGTCCTAGGCCACTGAATGAACCGCAGTCACAGCGCCATCCAGGTCTCGGGCCAGCAAAAAATGTTAACCCACAGAATTAGGAGCAAATAAAATTAGCCACTGCATTTTGGAGTGGTTTGTCACTCTGCAGTAGGATAAATATAAAACATTAGCTAATATTTAGGAGCTCTTGCCCGGTGCAAGATCCTTTTCAAAAGCTGGAATTTCGCAGTGCATTCAATCCTCACCACAGTTCTATGTGGTGGTTATTAGTCTTCTCTTCTTACATCTGAAAAACTGAAGGCCCGTATCACTCAGCAAGCCAGTGGCTAAATCAAATCTCAACCTAAGATACCTAACTCTACAATCCATGTTCTTAAACCACTGTATTATGTACTCTTCCCTGATACAAATTTCCGATGTTATACATAACTACTAAATTCCTTTCTGAGTTTGCTCACTTAAATATGCTTAAGGGGTCCAGTCTCCAACTGTCCATGCTGGAAACTGTACTGTATACTCCTTCGAGCATCCTCTTCTTTTACGTTTTTTTCCTTTTCTTTTACTTTTATGTGGCATAAGCAGAGGTCCAGGTGCTTACTAGATAAAAAAGGGCATGTTAACATGATGGCTTCAAGATTTTAGAGGCATATGTAACTGTTTGTTTTTCATAATTGCTCTTTATATTGTGTGTTATCAGACAAGATAGTAATTTGAGAACCGTAAGAAATGCATAAATGACTGCAGTGCAGCAGTATTTAAAGTGTACTTTTTCGCTATTTCAATTGGACGTTTCTGTACATTCCTGAAACCATTTTAGGTGTTATATATATATACATACTAGAAAATGCATGCAGTGTTTTCATTAAAGTTAAATGTAAAGTGATTTGAAATACAGGAAGGCAATGCACGACCTTCCAGTAAAAAATATTTGAAGACAAAAAAAAAGAAAAAAAGGGCATGTGCCATTTGCAAAATGAGTTAAGTCAAAATGCAAAAGAGTTTATATACAAACATAATCAGTAATACAAAGTAGAGATACAGCTGGAAGACTAGATGAAAATCTACATAAAGGCATACAATGCCTCATGAATCATTAAGAGCTGTACAAATATACGCCTTTTCAAAAGTTGGTTTACACCATTCACTTTTACAAAAGACGTAACCAGTACCTGTTTTCCCCGAGATATTCAAAGGGATGTCTGAAAATTTTTGAAGACGGTGCAGAGGGAAACGAGCGTTCGGTGTGTGTTTTACAGCCAGTCGCTCATGAAGGCAGCAGCCCATACCAGGAGCAGCCTGAGTGGCATCATCAAGCTCCTTCCTGGAAACTACACTCAGCGTCTCAGCACCAAGTCACTGTCTCTGTGAACTGTCTGCGAGCGTGTGAGGGGAGTTTCAGGTGTCAGGTGTGATTTGATCGGCTAGTTTTAGATCTGGGAACCCTCAAAAAAATGTCCCACATCCACTAGGGTGAATTGCTTCTTCCCTTTCAGTTTATCAGGTTTCATAGGAATACTCTACTTTTGGAGAGGGGGACAAACCTCTCACTTTCTTTCAAAATATAATCTTTATCTTTCCAAAAGGAAAACAAGGTGTGAAGATAAAGCTTCAGTATGATCATCCTATTGCCAAAGACAAATGTTTACCAATAAAAGTATTTACTGGCTGTAAAGTTATTGAGTCCACACTGCTAAGAATTAGACAGTTCTGATACTGGATCGCTAGGGGAGTCATGAACTTTCTTAGAAAGGGCCAAATGGTTCATTTCTGAAGCTTTTCAGAGCACATGGTCTCTGTTGCAAGTACTCCAATTGCCCTTCTAGAATGAAAAGGACCATCCAAAAAAAATCAAACCCACCGCCATGGAGTGGTTGACAACTCAGAGGGACATTCAAGGCCTTAATAGAAATTCCCTTGTGAGTGTCCAAGATTCTTAACTCCTTGAGAGAGTAGAAAGCCCTGTCCTTCTCCCTTGAGAGGCTAGTGGTATCCAACTGCCGACCTTGAAAACCAAAGCCCAATGCATAAACACTACACCACCAGGGTTCCTGTGAAAGTATATAAAGGGTAATGTCTTAGCTGGAACCTGCTCAACAACAATTTACTGTCATCAAATTTTGAATTTCACATAGCTTTCATGTATCACAAAATAGTGTGCTTTTGTTTTTCTCCCCAATTGTTAAAAACGTCAAACCGAATGTTAGCTCAGAAACTGACTGCACAAAAAGCAGGCAGCACAGTTTGTCAACTCCTGGTATTGTGCCAACTATTATTTCAGCAGGTGGCTGGAGGAGCCTAGGCCATAAGCTTCACATTTGTCTTCTCAGTAAAATCATCGCAATGAGAGCAGGAATCATGCCCTGTTTGTTCTTAACTACCTAGCAACCAAAGTGCTCAATGAGATCGTAAATAGGGAGAGCACTGGAAGACAAGGGCACTCTACAAAATCCACAAAAACAAGAGAATGTGGCAGCGATAATCAATATTTTCAAAAACTGGATTTCAAGCAGTAATGGCTGTACAAATGGCTGAACAGCATTTATGGCACCGAATTGTACAAGTAAAATGGATGAGAAGGCCAAAGGCTTTCGTGCATATGTTTGTCCCACTTTAAAAAAAAAAAAAAAAAGATTCAAAGCTACGCTGGTACAAAAACTGGAGAGGCAATTATGCCCGGGGCGAGCAAGATGAGACGGTGGCAAGAACGCAAGGCACTTCGAGTTGGATCTCTTTATTGAGCAACCTGTAAAATCTCGGGTCGCTTCGCCGTCTTTCCCCGGCCAAAGACAGTGACTCCTTCCCCTACAATTACTATACGACAAGGACGGAACACGCTTTGGGGTGATCATTTTAAAGTGGTATCCAACTCAGTAAACTGAGTTGCTCAGTAAACTCAGTAAACTGAGCAACTCAGTGCTCCGTAAAGAAAGGTTCCATCTTCCCTGGGAGAATAACTTAGAGGGGCGAAAGCACCAGAATTAGAATCAGTCACAGAGGGAGGGGCGCGGGTGACTCTGGTTTCCTACCTAGAGCACATTATAAGCAGGCTGCCCTGTCTGGACTTCAGCTTCCAGTCTGCAGACGGAACCTCAAGAACTTCGAGATCCGGCACTAGAAACGGCGAACTCTGTCCGAGCCCCCAGCCCCACCAGGCGGAAGCACGACACAGCTGCTCAGATAAAATCCCGACAGGGCGACGAGGCGCGTGGCTTGAAAGAAAGCCCCTCACCTGTCCTGGCTGGAATCGCCCCCAAAGGGGCCGACAGGCATGACTCACCTGCCCCGAAGGAGACCCCAAAGGTAGCAGCCCAGACCGAGTCCCGTCCCCGTGGGCGTCCCGACCCGCGATGGCTGGGGCCGCCGTAGGTCCTAATTCAAATATCGCGGGACGGCCCAGGAGCCAATCACCGCGCTCGCCCTCCGACCCGGAAGTAGACCCGGCGCGTGGCGCTGCAGCCTCCCGCGGAGCCCAGCTGCCCTCTGGCCGTGGCCCTGCGCCTTCGGGTGTGTATGTCGCGGGGTGCTTTAGGGACCTTGCTGCTTGGCCACCTGTCACCCAGCACTTCGAGCCTGTTTCCCGAGGTTCCACCCTCCCTCCCTGGCCGTGCCCGCTTCTCTTGCCGTCCACCCCGGCACCTGGGAGGCGGGCACAGGCGCTCAAGAATGCTCGTGGCTCAGGGAGAGAGACGGAGGTGGCAGGGAGGGGCGGCGGCGGGGAGTACTGGTAGGGTCATTCCTTGCGCCCCCACCCCACCCTCCGCTATTACTGTACACACCGGAGTCTATACCGCGAGAGCGTGTGCCGCCTTAACGCGCCATCCCTCTCTATTGGGCTTCCCACCCCATCCTACCTAGGTGGCCGTCCCAGCTGCAGGTTAACCGTATCACGCTTCCAGTCCTGTTTGTCCCCTGGTAAGGATACGAGTTCTTTAGCTCTCTGAGCTCCGATTCGCTTTAACTGATTATCAGTAAGTACCCGCCAGGTGTTTTCGGTGTTACCGAGGCCACTTTAGACGCATACAACTCTTTCATCTAGTTGGAAAGAAGAAAATCAGAACCCATCTCTCCCCTTCCCCACCAACCCCACGCCCCCGGTACTGAGACACAGGGAGCGAGCCCAGACTCGTTGGGTTTGAAGTTTTGTGTTTGCTTTTATGAATATTTATGTCACACATTCTGGCACTCCTCCCACCAGGTGCTGTCAGATTTTGTGGGTGCTTCTATTATAGTAGTATTCGCGCTGAGTCATAACTATCCTTAGTTTGTGATCTCATGTGTTTTTCTCCCCTATCAGGGATGTGCAGCATATAGAAAAGTTTTTCAAATCCGGGCTCTGCTTTGGAACTTGTCAAGTTACTGAACCTCCCAAAGCTTCCATTTTTCAATGGTATATTGGGATCCATAAATAGTATCTGACTCTTTGGCTTGTGCAAATATTAGGCGTGATGATGTCGATAATGTGCTTAGTATAGTGCTTAGTAAAGGTGGACTGTTAACTTTTATGTATCTATTCATTATTCAGTTGGGTCCGTTTCCAAGTGCTCATCATGTCTTGAGGTCATCTAAACAATGTTACTATGACTTTCTGTGCAGATACAATTAATTACAAATATGAAAAATATGTAAATTGTAAAGTAGGTATTCTCTCAGTGTCTTAGTCAATGCTGACCATTAGCGACCCCCTGTGGGTTTCCAAGATTTTTTGGGGGGGGTGGGCATCACTGCCCTCTGGTGGTGGGAGTAAGAGGCCCAGCCTTTCCTCCTGTGGAGCCGCTGCTGGAATTGAACCTCCATCCCAGTGGGCCGCAGTCCCAAGCGAAACCACTGTGGCACCGAGGTTCAGCCCAAGGGTTTCCGAGATTTTAACTGTTCATTGATTAGAAAGTTCAGTCTTTCCCCTGCTTAATGTAGGTATTGCATCATTAATCATTTGATTAAATTCTTTTTCCGCGGTTTTTATAGCAAGTACTTGACAAAATCTCCTTCCTTTTTTGCCTTCTCTGACAGGGCAATGCCACGTTTTAATTTGGGTTCGTTGGAGTGGCTAACACTTGGACCATCTCTAACTCTGTGCTGTAATCCACAGTTTCCCGACCTTGTCGATGAGAAGGCTGTTTCACTTTTACAACGGCTCAAGTTTTGACATACAAGATGAAGCAAGATGCCACAAGAAAAGCCGCCTACACTGTGGATTGTGACGATTACGTGCATGTGGTAGAATTTAGTCCCTTTGAGAGTGGGGATTCAGGCAACCTCATTGCCTATGGTGGCAATCATTATGTGGTCACCGGCACCTGCACATTTCAGGTTAGTATACCAAACTGCGGTGAATAGCAAGGTATTTCACCAATTAAAAAAAAACACACACACATAAATCAGAACTAAATTTTGTACTCTATTGACTTTGAATGTAAAGAAAATGATAGAAGGATGCACAGAAAGGGGAAACTCAATTAGATATGTCAGAGAGAGTGAAAACATGGTACCAGGTGATGAAAAAACACGACTTAGTGGGTTGAAATGAATTATAGTTTATCTTTTTCATCCACTCTGACAGAAGAAATCGGCTGCTATTGAGATCCCACATCTCAGTCTTCGGAGAGATTTTGTCCTTTCCTAGGATTCAGCTTTTTTATTAATATGATATCATGCTTCTTATGCCTAAAGCATGCAATTAGAATATGCGCAGTATGATCTCATGCTTCTTATGCCTAAAGCATGCAATTAGAATATGCGCAGTATGATCTCATGCTTCTTATGCCTAAAGCATGCAATTAGAATATGCGCAGCATGAGAGCTGGCAATTCAGCGTCCACATTGAGAACATGAACTTAAATGAGAATGCCTTGAGTTTTCCTCCCGCCTTCCCTCTTAGTAGCTTTGTGACCTTAGATCGGTACTTAATCTCGCAAGTCTACCCAATGAGGAAAATGATAGTTAATCACATTTTGTGAAGATTTAATGAGAACATTGTACAGTCCCCAGAATGGCATCTGGCCCAGAGTAAATCATAAAATCTTTGAGCTTTCCTGGATTTGGACTATGGTGGCACTCAGGCACACTCCCGTATTTAAATTGCCTAAGGAAGATTGTTTTGGTGCGCACACCATGTCTTCCCATAGGAAAGCTAGTTTCCCACATCTAGACCCTTTGAACAATGACAGTTCAACCCTCAGCTTGATTACTCCTATTTGACAGAACATTATTCACAGGCTCTTAGTTCTCAATTTGTGGTAATGCAATTAGGTAATTAGGCAGTGACACATTTTTTTTAAGATGTAAAATTGTCTCGCTAAAACCATCATAAACATTATTTAGTCTCTAATCCAGGAACTGAAAGTGCTTTAACTTAAATGCTATTTAGTGTTTAAAGTACAACAAATGTGTAAAGCCATATGAAAATGAGCTGCATATTTATCCGCCAAGAGAAGTCTACATTGTGTTTTCTGTTGGTTGATGTCTGTGTAAACTGCAAGTGTTCTTCCATTATCCCACATTTTCTCTTCTGGTGGGGAGAGGAATTTACAGCTTTCCAGCTAAAACGATCTGTGCTTGCTTTGAGCTGAACTACCCGCGTGTCATTTGGGTTAAGTCGATTAATTCTTAGTAACCCCATGTGTGCGGATACTAAGTCATTTCACTTCAACCCTCTCCTGAGAATTTACCTTTCCAAATTTTCTAAATTCCCACATACCTCTTAAGAAGGTATGTGGTGACACAGAGCAGCCACCTGTAGTGTTGTGAAAAGGATTCAGTACGCCCGGGTGGAAAGGCACTTTCTCTGGGGATTGAGCCGGAGTGATCATGTTGAAGACCCTGCTGCTCGAGCACTGCTCCATGGGGTTTCCTTTTCAAGGCTCTGACCTTCGGGAAGCAGATCACCAGGCTTGCCTCCGCAGTACCTTTGAGCTCATTCAAGCTACCTACCAGTCTTTGGGCTACTACTTCAAGCTTTCGCCGTGACCCATAGACTCCCTAGCTATTGGAAACCAATCACATGTTTTTTGTGTTTGGGTTTTTTTGTTTTGTTTTGTTTTTTAAAGCCAGGACTCTAGCCTCACGGAGATTTTTCATGTCAAGCACTGTACCCAAACTGCTATCTCTGCCAGTATGTCAAGGTCCAAGGAAGCATGGAAGTTTGTCTGTTCAAAGGGCCTAAATTATGGCCTCTAGTAGTACATAATTTTGTGATCTTGTTGTTGTTTTACATAAGCAATATTCTTACTAGGACTTGGATGAGAGCACAGACCTAGGCAAACTTGTTCAACTGATTTAGAACACAAAGCTGAGAAGCAAACCTAATGCTTGGGACTTCAGTTGGTAAATAGGTATCGAGCACCAGCTGTACCCCAGCGTGGTATCAGAATCCAGACCTGGTAGCAGCTCGATTAGTAGGTCACGCAGACACTGCCATTCAAATATACAGTCTGAAAATGGTAGGTTGCTGGAGCTGGCAGGAAGAAAAGTGACTGAATTTTTACTCAGTTGGATGCTCATCATGTGTCAGGGTCATGAGGACACAGCCAGAGGGATTTGTGTGGGGTGCTCCAAAAGAAGTGTAATGTGGAGCTTTTCTAATGATTGGAATAGTTCGGTGCCTCTCTTTGGAGATGTCCTGCCACAGAGCCAAGCATTAATGAAAGAATTGGAATGGATAAAATACATCGAAACCTGAATTTTTCCTTTACGCTTTAAATAGATATGGTGGGCCTGCCTGCCAACTTGAAACCCTTATAATAGCCTTTCCATCAACCTGGCTTTGTCCCAACCTCAAATATGCTAGAATCTTGTATAGTCATTAGTATTATAGCAAGTTTTCCAAAATGCCTTAATTTCCTGCCTATATCCCACACAAAACTCACAGTAGTATTCATCTATCTATACCACACATACACACCCTTTTAGTTGGCTCAATGGCAAATCCTGCTGCCAGTAAAAAGAAAAAAACGATTTTTTTTAACATAAAGCTCAGACTATAAAGTCCCTGGAATATTTTTTTTGAATTCCACTCCCATCACCACCCAATAATTCCACCTGTAATTTGAGGAGCAAATTACACTACCTAATTGTCACCATTGCTGTTAACGGTAGCAAAACAATGTGTGTTTTGATGTAAAATTTTTCATTTTTCTGATTTGTCAAGTGTGGAAAGGGATCAGTAACCCAAACTATTAAGTCAGCTCTGAACCAGCTCCTAACCTTGTCAAAATGGCTTAGCGCTGGCCGTCTTGGCAAATCTTCCTGCCGGATAGAGAACTGTTATACTCACAAATGATGTGAAAGTGGCAGCGTTTCGCTTTCTTTGGTAAGTCTGTTTGTTGCCGATGTTTTTCCCGTTTCGTTCATGAAAGAACCGTTTACCTTTACCTCTAAATTCATCCAGGTGTATTTTCACAGGGTGGTCTGAGCTGAGAGAAAAGGAGCTGTGGAGTGGACAGCCAATCTCAAAAAAATCCCATCCACTTGAATTTCATTAAAACATATAAAATTTCCATTTAGACTCAGCATGAATGGAAATTTATGAATGCATTAGGTAATTATCTGGATACTAATATGCATTCCACTCAGTAGCAAGATTTACCTGCTCTGCATTTTTTCCTCCCTTAGTGGAATTGTGTAAGCCTATGAGCATCTTATGAAAGATTTCTGTAGTCAACTAGTGTAGAGTAGAATACCTTGGGTAAGTATTCTTTTGTAAAATTGTGTTTATGCTTATGAAATATTTATATTTTGCATATCATGAATATTTATAATATGCACATAATAGTAAAATCCCTGCCACGGACAAGGTGTAAGAAATGGAACATTAACCTGTCCTCCGAAGCCGCTTGGATTTTCTTTGCTTGGTGCCATCTGGCAACCTTTCTGAACTTGACGCTGGTCCCTTCTTTGCTTTTTACCGCTTCTCTGAACATTACCACTGATGTTTTTGCTTCAGGATTTTGTCAATGAAATTGCCCTTATTGTGATCATCTACAGGTTATTGCTATTGCTTACCTTACTGAGCCTCCATGTTGAAGTTCATTCATATTCCCTGCTGTTTTGTCTTAAAAATGTGTAATATAAATGTACCATGCCAAAATGTAGCCAAGGGGCCTTGCTGGCACAGTGGGTGACAGGCCAGGCTGTGGAGGTGGTCTAGAAGCAGCTGCCCATCTGCATTAGACAGTCTGCTTTCATCATGACAGTCGGCTAATGAAAACTTTCTAAGAAAATTCTTATTTCTACCATGTGTTATTTTATGCCCTGTTTATTTTTTCCCTTTGGTATTGGAAGTTTTATATGCTACAAAGAGGTTTCAAAACATTTGTGGAGCTCACTATCTTTCCATTCTCCCATGAACTTTTTGCAATTCCCTCATATTTCTTGTAATAACTCACTCAGATATTTAACGTGCCTATTTAATTAGGTAAAAATTATTTTTAACCTTTTCATGAACGAGACAAAGGACCTTTGAACCTCTGGTCTGTTGTCATTCCTTCCAAATATATATTGTTATCCAACAAGCTAGCTGCCTATCATTTTTCTTTTCATTTTAATTAACAAGTTGGATGTTTTTTATGGCCAGTATTGTATACCTGATTGTTTGTCGTGATGTCTTTGTAAAAAGTTGATGTGGCCGTCTACCTGTTTGCCTTCATGATACTTTGTTTCCACACATGGACACACGTGTAACATCATGAGTGAAGAGACTATATTTGTGGGCGCTTTTTCAGGGCTGGGGGGAAATTTTGCCATTTATTCTCTGGGTTGCTGAGGGTCGCTACCTGCAAACATGACCCCCTTGAAATGATCATTTTCTATGCCATGTCCACTGCCTCAAGTTTATTCCCATGCGTAGTGGCCCTACAGAGCAGCGGCTCTCCACCTCCCTAATGTGGGGACCCTTGAGTACAGTTCCTCATGTTGTGGTGACCCACTCACCCCCCCCCAAACCATCAAATGATTTTCACTGCTCCTTTATAACTGTAATTTTGCTACTGTTATGAATTGTGTGACCCCTGTGAAAGGGTCATTTGATGACCCGCCCCACTCCCACCCACCCCCCGAAAGGGGAAAGGATCCCTAAGTTGAAACCCACTGTGAGAGAGGGTTTATATGCTGTGAATCTTAATGGGAGCTCACAACTTCACCTTTCCTCCCACCGAGTGACTGGTGAACTGAGACCAGTGTTTCCAGAAGTGCACGCTACCAGCCCCGGGAAGGACTGGCACTGTCAAAGGGGTCTGCAAAAACAGACACCTACACTTTATACTGGTGTGCAGGCTGCACAGTGCAAGAGCTTTTGATTGCCTTGAAGACACTGAGTTTTTTTTGTTTTGTTTTTGTTTTTTCAGAAAAAGGGCAGTAAGCCAACTAGGTTTGGGAACCACTGTATAACTTCCGGAATAAAAGATTCAAACTCATGACTCAGGGATTTTCAAAAGGAACATGGAAATTTTTCATTATTTTTGTGATTGTTTCGTGAACTCTTGAAATCCTCTCATGTGACAGGTTCCTCAGGACTGCCCTTTACTTTTTCTTGGCCTTTGCTTATCCTTCACATGAGGAAAATTTTCCATGGCGTAGTTTTTTAATCCCTCCTGCACCTTTTAAGAGTCTTAAATCTATGCCGAGGTTCTGATTTGGCAGGCTTACTTAGACAGGCACGAAGCTTTGTCTCCAATCCCTGCAAGCTGAAGCTTTCAGTCATTTGAATCTGGGCAACTGCTGAAGCCACCTCTCTGCTTCAATGTTAAGTTACTTTCCAGCACTGGATTTTTGCATCATTTTTGTAGTGAAAGAGTTTTATGATCCATATCACCAGATAAAGATGGCTTGATAGCTTGGCTTCTTAAAATTCATTTTTCTTTCATATTCCAATAAGGATCTAATTGAAGTCATTTTTGTAATACTAAACCACGTAAATAAGCTGCCTTCATTAAGCATTTTACCCAGAGTCACATATCTCAAAGGCTAAATAAAGCACGTTATTGTGCATACTCATATTACACATCCACTGTAATAGTGTAGGTGACATATTTGTAACATCTTATGCTTATATAGTACCATTCATAAGGCTGTATGAAAATCACTGATATGGGCCCGCGGGATTGGTGGTTCAAATGCAGCGGTGGCTCTCAGGGGCAGTGCTGGGTAGCTCCTACGACCACCAGAGGGCAGTGATGCCAAAAAAAATCACTGATATGTACTATAAAGACTTAAGGCTCCTTAAGATCCCCACATATCTCCCATATAATCAAAACTTTATGTGCAGTACTTGGTAATATTGGATGCTAAGTTTTCGTCAGTTAATCATGTGCTAGATCATATAGCTATAGTGTTATGATTCTCAGAGAATCTCTTTCTTTTTTTGGGGTGGGGAGCGGGGGCGGGCATCACTGCCTCTGGTGGTCATGGGCGCTACCCAGTGCTGCTCCTGAGAGCCGCCGCTGGATTTCAACCGCCAAGCCTTCAGGCCGCAGTTTCACACTCAACCACTTACCACCAGGGGCTCAGTCCGAGAATTTCTTTTTCACTGAGTGCGACATATCTCTTAATTAGTAATGAGTATAATAAGCTTTTCTGATTATAGTTGTTTTTGACTTTGTGAGACTAAGTGTTGTTGGTCTTATATTTATTTTTTTCTTTTAATCATTTTATTGGGGTTCATACAACTCTTATCACCATTCCTATATCCATCCATTTGGGTCAAGCATTTGTACATTTGTTGCCGTCATCATTTTCACAACATTTTCTTTCTACTTGAGCCCTTGATATCAGCTCCTCATTTTTTCCTCCCTCTCCTATCCTCCCTCCCTCATGACCCTCGATAATTTATAAATTATTATTTTTCATGTCTTACACGGACCAATATCTCCCTTCATCTACTTTTCTGTTGTTTATACCCCAGGGAAGGGTTATATGTGGAGCCTTATGATCGGTTCCCCCTTTCCCCACCTTCTCCTTCCCTTCCTGGTATGACTACTCTCATTTTTGTTCCTGAGGGGTTTCTCTGTCCTAGATTTCCTGTGTTTGCAGCTCTTTTCTGTATCTGTGTACATGCTCTTGTCTAGCCAGATTTGTAAGGTAAAATTGGGGTCATGATAATGGGGAGTGTGGAAGCATTAAAGAACTAGAGGAAATTTATATGCTTCATCGTTGCTGAACTGCACCCTGACTTGCTTGTCTCCTTCCCACAACCCTTCTGTAAGGGAATATCCAGTTGGCTACACATAGGCTTTGGGGACGCAGCACTCCCCTCATTCACAGTAATAGAATGTTTTGTTCTGAGTGTCGATGCCTGAAACCTGATCCCATTGACGGCTCATGATCGCACAGGCTGATATGCTTGTTCCATATGGGTTTTGTTGCTTCTCAGCTAGATGGCCACTTGTTTATGTTCGAGCTTTAAGACCTCAGACACTACATCTTTTGATAGCTGGGCACAATCAACTTTCTTTACTGCATTTGCTTATACACCCACTTTGTCTTCAGGGATCATGTCAGGAAGGTGAGCATCATGGAATGCCAGGTTATAAGAGCAAAGTGTTCTTGCATTGAGGGAGTACTTGAGTAGAGGCCCAATGTCCATCTGCTAGTTGACCTTATATTTCAATGAACTAGTTAAATCTCAGTTTCTAACTTGTGTATGAACTTTTGAAAAACAAATACATAACTCCTGGTAAAGTACTTTCATAATCTACGAATTCTCAAAATTTACTGAAGCATTTACTTTATTTGCTTAGGAGGAAGAAGCAGACATTGAAGGAATTCAGTATAAAACACTACGAAAATTTCACCATGGGATCAGAGTTGATGGCATAGCTTGGAGCCCAGAGACTAGACTTGATGCATTGCCTCCGGTAATCAGGTAAGTTTGAAGTAATTTTTATGCATAATTTATTCTTTAATTCTAATAGAGTGCTTTCTCAAATCTGTACATATATAGGCAGCCAGCCCCATGAATTCCCTTTTCCCCATTATTTGTTACTTTTTAATTATAAAAATGCTTGCTTATAATATCAAATGTGGAATACCCAGAGATATAATAAAGAAGAGATATCATATATTATATTCTCTTCACACCTGAGGTCACCAGGAGTTAGCCTACTCAGGGACAATACTCTTTCCATGATTTTTATAAATAATTTTGCACAAAAGTGATTAAACTGTATACATAGATAGATAGATATTTGCCTATACCGGATTTCATATACAATTCAATACAACTTCATTTCAATACAAATAAACAATAGCAAAATAACCCAGAAAGAAATCTTCATCAAAAAATGTAAAATAGTGGGACTGTCCTTCACAGAAGGGCTGTCCAGAGGGACAGTGTGTGCAGGGTGCAGTAGAGCACTGAAGACGCTCACGACTCTAGTGCGTTTCACTTTCCTCCTTCCACCATCTGGCCTCAGTTGTGCCTCACTAATCTTGCTAGAGCTACGTTTATACCTTGGCACAGTCAAGATCTTTGTTTGCCTGAAATTCAAGATAGATAAACCCCTCAAAAACCCTGAGAAAAGTAATGACTCCCTGAAGATAAGGGAAGAAAGGGCGAGAAAAGGAGGAAGGGACACGGGTAGCAATGATGACGGTATAACCCCACCTGAAGAGAACAGACATCAGAATTTGGGATGATTGAATAAGTGGGATATTGAAAGTTACGGCAATAATCATACTATGTAATGTATTGAGGAATCGATGGGTTGGAAGGGAATAAAGAGGAGCTGATATTAAACAATTCAAGACGAAAATGTATTGAAAATTATGTTGGAAGCAATTTATAATTATTTTGATTTAATGGAACTGTGGATTGTAACAATATCTGTAAACACTCCCAATAAAATATTTTATTAAAAAGACAGGAAATATTAAAAAACCAGGAAAAGCATATGTACTTCTTTTTTAACATAGTATTTTTTCTTAGGATATTCCAAAATCCTATTTTTTCATGACTCTATATTGGTCTGTCAGTTCACTGACATTGAATTTAATATCTTTTTTTTCATTACCAAAAACTTTGATCCTCACATTGGAGAGAAGCCCTAGCTGATGATTTATCTTTAACATTTTGTTATCTTAAGTCTTATTCTTTCCATCCCTGCCTTCCTGTTAGTTTCCATGACCATTACTTGTTTTTCACAATGGCTGGAGAATAGTCTGCCTTATTTGGACACAGATTTTCTGGCTTTACAAAGGTTACAACTTTCCATACCCCTGACATGTAAATGCACTAAAGAAGCAAAGATTCAGGAGAAAGGAAAACAAAGGGCTGACTATAAAATAATCTTGGAGAGAGAGATTTGTTTGCAATTTATGTCTTTTATAAGCCTACATAATGAAATTCTTTTTTTTTCTTTTTCCCCTTTTAACAAGTTTTCTTAATCCCTCTGTCCTCTGACATTATTCCTGAACTTGATTTCTTTCTACTAATAATACTGTCTTTGCATTGTTACATATTTGAGATATTTCCTTTTACAATCTTAGGAAAAGGCCTTTATTTGATTTTTAGAGGTGCCACTTTAAACAAAAAGTTTAAATTATTTCTCTAATATAACTTTGAGGAAATCTACTTTTAAGAGAGCTTCAACCTTAGTAGCAAATTTGTTTTAGAATCCATCACATGGGACAATAATAACAATCAAAAATGATAATGGAACTAATTGAAAGGAGAGAATTATATAGAATAAGCTCGGAGGATGTAATTGTTTTGTTTTGTTTTATACTTATTTTCAATAATTTTTACCTTCTTTGCCTTTATGAAATAGAGCAAACATGCCCAAAAGTGCATAAAATGTATGTGTATGATGTTTAACATGACCACCACACAGGTCAAAAAATAGAACATTGACAGCAGTTTTGGAACTTCATTTACTCCTTCTTAATTATAACTGTATCTTTCCTTTTCCTAGAGAGGAGCCCTGGTAGCATAGTGGTTATACATTGGCCTGCCAACCACAAGGTCAGCACTTCAAATCCACCGCTACTCCTAGGAAGAGAAATGAGGTTTTCTGCTCCAGTGAAGGTTTATAGTCTTGGGAAATTCACAGAGGCTATTCTGTTCTGCCCTAGAGTCACTGTGAGTTGACTCAGTAGAATTGATGCAGTAGCAGTGAATTTGTTGTTGTTGTTGTTGTTGTTGTTGTTATTCCCTTAAAAGTGATTATTGTGATAATTTTTATCTTGCCTTTCTGTATATCAGCGGTTCTCAACCTGTGGGTCACGACTTCTTTGGAGGTGAATGAACCTTTCCCAGGGATTACCCGATTCATAACAGTAGCAAAATTACAGTTATGAAGTAGCAATGAAAATAATGTTATTGTTGGGAAGTCACTACAACATGAGGAACTATATTAAAGGGTCACAGCATTCGGAAGGTTGAGAACCCAGCTGTATAGCTTTACCAGCTATACATCCCTGAACAATATAGTTTAATCTTACCTACTTTTAAACTTCTTATCATACTTCATATGTTTGAGATTCAACTCATGTCGCTAGAACTCTAGTCATTAACTTAGAGTGAAAACTGTTAGAACCAGAGTTCCTTGGAACTGCCTTGCTCTTCCAGTCTCTCAAGTTTCCTACTTTTGACAGAATACAAAAGGTCTTGCCACCATTCTGTGGTTCTCTAGTAGAAGAAAAAGTTACACTTTCCACATCTGGCATATTTCTGCCTTTCTCAGGTACCAGTTTTCCCAGGTTTTACTGCCAGTTAACGGCATAATAGTCCCCTGTGGGTATGGTATCCCTTCGTTGTTTCCCAGGAACGCTGGTGGTGCAATTGGGCAGCATTAGATTGAGAGCCACTAGTTTACAGTTGGACCCATTAGCTAGTCTACAGAACAAAGACAGGTGAGACTATCTGCTCCTTTACAGATTTGTAAAGCCAATGTAGGCAAATATGGCTGTGAACACGTTTGTATACATTTCTTAGTTGCATTTGTTCACATTTCTTTAAATATGTTCTTAGAAGTAAATAATGGTTCTACTATGACATCCTTTCTTCTTAGTACCTGGCAATCAACTGTTCGTATCTCTTAGACTTTCTCTTCCTTTACCCCTTTATCTAAAAGAGAAAGGATAAGTGGATAGAGGGATGAGCTTGAAGAAAATGAACCAAGGGAAAATTGACTAACCAACCATGGAGGTGTTAAACTGAATTGGGGAATGCCCTGATCTCAGAACATAGGCAATGTGTTTGCCCCAAACAACGCCCCACTATAGCGGGAGAGTGGTTTCATTTCCGCCCAGTGAACATCAGAATCATTGTTAAATTATTAGGTAACTTGATTGGCTTTTGATTCCTTCATTTTTCCCTCCTGCTGGACATGTTTCAAGTCAACACACTTCTTTATTCACTGTTAAGTGAATATAGGTATTGGCAAGATTCACTGCAAGTAGCCCTGGGACTGTCATGACTCAACTACTAACTGAAAATTGGGAGGGCAAGCCCATCTGGGAGCTCCCTGGGGGAAAGGCCTGGCAATCTGCCACCTCAAAGGCTACAGCTTAGAAAACAGTCAACAGAGCAGTTCTGTTCTGTCACACGGGGTCACTAAGAGTAAAGAATGAATTCAAAGCTACCAAGCCACACCGGAGTAAGCCAACGTAAAGATAAGATGCATGTCCATTTTAAAACAAGAATGACATCATTCACATTATAAACTCAAAGGCTGCTCTTGTTGGGGGCCCTTGAGTCGATTGTGCCTCACAGCAACCTTACGTGCAACACAACAATGCACCATCCTCCCAGTTGTTCGCTGCTGCAGGCACTGTGTCATTGCGTCTCCTTGAGGGTATTTTATTTTTTTCACGGACCCTTCACTAATGTCCTTTTCCAGGGACTAATGTCTCCTGAACTTAATCTGGTCCCTTTCACTGTATGAAAAATGAAACTCTGGCGAAGAAGAGTCGTGTCATCCTAGATGGCTAGTGAGTGACAAAAACAAGATGAGCCTGAAGCTGGTTAGTAAAGGCAACTTGGTAGATGAGTATCCATATTTTGGGGGAGTCATTTGATAATCAACATCTGTTGAACTTTTCCATGACCCATGAGTTATGTATCACCCCCCCCAATATTCTCAGCCTTTCCCATTTCTTGGAAAACTGCTATTCCACTTGCAATACTGTTTGCTACTTGGCAGAGTCCTGGACAGCTTCATAAATCCCTGGAAATGAGCTTCACCCCACCAGAATCCACTTCGGACATAAGTGTCACATAACTGCATCCAAATCAATATTGCCCAAAAAGAAAAGGTGCCCCTTTGATTTCAGCGTGCTTGTATTACCAAAAGCACATCGTATCAACGAAATGCAAAGCAAGAAATAATTCAGTCATGAAACAAAGTAACAACTTGCAGGTCGCAATGCCAACCAATAGCAACCCTGTAGGATGGAGTAGAACTGCCCCAGTCGTTTCCCGAAGCTGTGAATCCTTACGGGAGCGCAAAGACTCCGTGCTCCTGCAGGTGGGCGAGGGTTGAAGCCCGCTGGCCGTGTGGTTGGCAGCCCATCGTTGAGTAACGCCCGTAACCATCAGAACCGAGGAGTACGTGTGCTGCTCAGGATGGTGTCTTTGGTTCCTGAAGTCCCTGTGGGAGGCAAACAGTTCAATACTCCTTGGGTAATTGGCTCCAACCCACCCAAAGCAACTCAAAAGATAAGGCAGCCAATCAATTGATTTCAGAGAGTTCACAGCCTTGAACGCCCTATGGAGCAGGTTAGTCTGCCTATCTCAGAGCTCTGTCCGCCAAATCAACCCCGTTTCCTATGGCTGCTGCTTCGAATTATCACAAACGTACTATCATCAAGTTGATTTTAACTTACAGGGATCCTGTAGGACAAAGTAGAACTTCGCCTTGGGCCTTCTAAGACTATAGACCAGTGGTTCTCAACCTCATAACGGCAAAATTACAGGTATAAAGTTGCAACAAAAATAATCATATGTTGTCGGGGCTGAGCCCCGGTGGCGTAGTGGTTGTGCGCGGGACTGCGGCCCACTGGGACAGAGGTTCAGTTCCAGCAGTGGGGCTGGGCCCCCTACTCCCACCACCGGAGAGCAGTGATGCCCCCCCCAAAAAAATAATAATAATCATATGGTGGGGGGTCACCACAGCATGAGGAACTAAGGCAATAGGAAGGTTGAGAACCACTGTTAAAGACCTTTATTTTTATTATATTTTTTTGTTAAAGACCTTTATAAGAGCAGACAGCCTCATCTTTCTCATGGTCACAAAATTCAGTGACTTAAAACAACATAAATGGTTCTGGAAACCAGAAGTCCAAAGTGGAATGTTAGCAGAGTTGTTTTCTCTGATGGGTTTGAAGGAGAATACATTCCATACTTTTCTCCTTGCATCTTTTGGCACCTGGCAATCCTTGATGTGTCTTCGCTTGTAGAATCATCAATTCTGCCCTGTCTTGCAATCCACCTTTATTTGTCTCTTTCTCTGGCTTTTTTAAGGCTCTAGTCCTTGGATGTAGGGCACATCTTAAACTCAGGTTGTGGTCTTCAGATTCTTAATTTAATAAAGACATTACTTCAAAATAAAGGTCACATTTACAGGTACTAGGACTTAAATTTATTTTTGGAGACCACTGTTCAACCCACTAAGAAGCCATAATGTTACTCTTGGGTAAATGTTGCAATGCTACCAGCTGTTCAAACCCACCAGGTGTTCCAATGGAGAAAGAAGAGACTATCTGCTCCTATAAAATATACAGCCTTGGAAACTCTAGGATCACTATGAGCCCATTTCAGCTTGGCAGTGGGTGGATTTTTTAGTTACTATTAAACTCCTTAAGAGCCTCACAAAAAGATACCCTTATGGGGCTGAGCCCCAGTGGCGCAGTGGTTGTGCATGGGACTGCAGCCCACTGGGGATGGAGGTTCAATTCCAGGTCCACAGGAGCAAAGGCTGGGCCTCCTTCTCCCACCACCAGAGGGCACTGATGCCCAAAAAACAAAAAGATACCCTTATGTTTCATATGTGCAGTTTTTGTTGACTGTAGGTTTTCTTTTAACTTCTGGGGAAAGTGGCCGAAGTTCTCAGAAAAGTTTGCATGAAGAAGAGATTCTCTCTTGCTAACTGGGTTCCCTTTCCTTTCCTGGCTCCTGACAGATGACAGTGAGAGGTGAGGTGGCAGACAGCAATAGAGTGCGCATTCTATCAGAGCCTTCCTTTCCGGAGGTCCTTCAATTGATTAGTTGAAAGAAAATGGCTAATTTTAAGGTTAGTCAGAACTAGAGGAGAAATTTAGATCCCTGTAATATGCTTCTTATGAAAGAACTGGAGATAAACTTTGAATTTTGATATATAAATATAATTTTGATTTTTATGCTCCATCATACAAAGGAGAAGCCCCCAAAAACCCAATGCTCTTTTCCTTTTTTTGATGGGGGTTTAGTACATTTGGAGTTCGTTCCACAAGGTCAGACTGTTGACCAAGCTTTCTATTTAGAGGTTCTGAAAAGATTGCATAGATGTGACAAAAAAAGGCCTAATTTGTGACAGACAGTGGACTGGTTTTACCACACCAACAATGCATTTGCTCATGTAGCCATCTTAGTGCTCCAGTTTGGAGCAAAAAGCCAGCATGCCTTTCTTGCCCCAAGCACCTAACTCACCTGACCACACACTGTTTCTGCAAATAAAAAGAGACGTGAAAGGACAGCGATTTGCAGACATGGAAGAGCTGAAGAAAAAGCAAGGTGCAGTCAGCCATCCAAAACAGATGAATTTGAAAAAAAGTTTTCAACAATGGCATCACAGATTTGAGTAATTATAAGTGTCACGGAGAGTACTTTGAAAGTAGTGATAAGATTAGTTTGTTAAAAAATTTAAATACATCGCTTTGGGGGGGAAATTCCAGTTTTTATGGGCTTCCTCTCGTATATGCTGGAAATCTAGGAAGTTAAGGTTCAAGGAAAGCTAGTTAAGAAATCCTTTGATACTTAGATTTCATTTTCTAATGTAGCATCTACTGATGAACTCCTAAAATATTATGAAAATTTAAATTCAGCAAAAGAAATAGTACAGTGGGCTGAGCCCTGGTGGCATAAGTGGTTGAGTGCAGGACTGTGGCCCGCAGGCTTGGCGGTTCAAATCCAGCGGCGGGTCTCAGGTGCAGCACTGGGTAGTGCCCACGACCACCAGAGGCAGTGATGCCAAAAAAAAAAAAAAGAGAGAGAGAGAGAAATAGTACAGCTTTTAATGAGTATATATACACCAGGTTTTACTGGTATAAAAATATATTACTTTATTTAATTTATTTGAAGGAATAGAAAATGTAAGAAAGTCTATGGGTAGCTAAAGAAATCAGTGACTAAAATAAATAACTGACAATGTGTTTTTATTATTGTTGACCTGGCAAAAATAAAGATGCTTTTTAATCCCATCCTCTTGTACTTTTAAGAAAAATTTGAAATTGAATTAACTTGCCATAATATTGTGTAATTCTAAATTCTATTCAGACAAATCCAGACATAAAAATTTTTATGTACTTTTTTTTATGTACTCTTACCAAAAAAAAAAAAAAACACGTAGAATGCTTCCTAATTTAAGTAATGACTATTGACTTTAAAAAAACAAAACCCACAGAATCACAGTATTCCTCTTCCCACCCCGAAATTTGTTTATGAATTGAGATTTTGGTTTGTTTCCTTTTTCCATTGAGGAGAAGGAGATTCACTTTATAAAATGCTTTCTTTTATGTTTATTTTTTTATTACAGATTTTGTACATCAGCTGCTGACATGAGAATCAGATTATTTACCTCAGATCTTAAGGATAAAAATGAAGTTAAGGTATGTTGACAAGTACAATCTGTAAATCCTTTTAGAATTATTTTAAAAATACACGAGTAACTAAAAAAAATTTGGTACTGTGGTTCCAGTTCATATATGCATGAGTTTATTCCAAACAAAGCATGTTTAAGCATGACTGTGTGATCACTGGTTGGCTACAGAACAGTTCGGTCAGTGCTACATATGCAGGACTCGGTCTTGGTAGGGTGCCTTGCAAAAATGGTCCAATTGAAACAGTGGCTTCGGACAGCATCTTCAAGGTCAGTTAAATTCAAGACAGAGAGGTCATAACAAAGTTAGGGCAGCTGTGGTTTGCAATCCCAAAGTACTCTTTATGTGCTATGTGCAAAGGGAACAAAGGAATGTTGCCTTGTTTAAGATCAGGAACTGTACGTGCCAGGGTTGCATCCTCTAGCCAGCCTTACTTAGTCTACATTCTGACCACATAACCCAAGAAGATGGACTATATGGAGAACTTGGTGTCAGACGTGGAAAAATGCCTAATTACAACCTTTGAAATGTAGATGCTCCAAGGTTGCATCCTGGAAATGAGGAAAGCTTGAAACACTAGCTCTTGAAGATGAGGGAATGCAGCCGTCAGGATGGATGACAACTCAATGTAAAGAAAAGTTATCACAACTGGACCAATAGATGGTATCATGACAAACAGGAGGGACTAAAATTGTTAGTTTTAGTGGCGTAGTGGTTGTGCGCGGGACTGTGGCCCACTGGGACGAAGGTTGAATTCCAGCAGTGGCTCCACAGGAAAGGCTGGGCCTCCTACTCCCACCACCAGAGGGCAGTGATGCGCCGCCCCCCCCCCCCCAAAAAAAAAAAAAAAAGCTTATATTCACAGTCAATGCTTACGGAAGCAGCAGTCATAATCAAATGACACACATAGATTTGGGGCATATCAGCTGCATAAAACAACTAAAACGTAGACAAACAAGTGTGTCACTTTGACAACTAAGGTACACCAGACCTAAACCATTGTATTTTTTGTTGCCACATGTGCATGTGGAAGTTGAACAGTGAAAATCCCAAAAGAATTGATGCATTTGTACTAGTATGTTGGTGATGAATATTAAAAATACCTTGGACAGAAGAACAAACAAGTCTGGGTTGGAAGACATAACCAGAACTGGCCTTACCAAGTGAGGGTGGCAACGCTTTGTCTCACATACTTTGGACCTTGTGATCAGGAAAGTCCAGCCCCTGGAAAAGGTCATTATATTATTCTGAGAGTAGCAAGAGCTGACTTAACCGGACTCTTGTTTGGAGACCATAGCCCATTCATCCTGTAGTGCTCATCCTACCCCGTTAGCCTTCTTCTCTGTTACTCGAATTCAAAGAACATTGAAAAGGAGCGCAATGGGAGCCCTTCAGGAATGCCAGAACTGGCTTTGCACGTGGTGTGGTATAAATCAAAGAGCACAGAATTCTTCAAATAAAGAAAGCTACAATAGATAGAAACATTTCTTTCAATAGGGTATATCTAGATGTAGAATATGATGAGAAAAAATAGCTTCACATTTGATATTTCTGTTTAATAAAGATTTCTATGGGCTTATAGGAATGCTTTTTTATGTGGGTGTATATGTTTCTTGTGTTTTTGCATTTTAAATTAGATTTATTTCCATTAAAAATGGCTAATTTAAGGCTGAGCCCTGGTGGCCTAGTGGTTGTGTGCGGGACTGCAGCCCATAGGGTTGGCAGTTCAAATCCAGCAGCAGCTCTCCAGGAGCAAGGCCGGGCCTTCTACTCCCACCAGGGCAGCGATCACACACACACACACACACACACACACACACACAAATGGCTAATGTAAGGCATGTAACTTAAGATCTTATTTGCTTTATTAGCACTAAGTTGCTAATAATAGCTTTAGATTATTAATCTGATGCCATTTATTAATTAAATTACGGAGGCATAGAAAGTAGAAATTCTTAATTGAGGTTTAGTAAGGATAACAGAAATCAAACATTCAGAATTTCAAGGGTATTAATCAGTACTAAAAGATGAAAGGCAATATTTCAAAGTACTGTATATATTTTCAAGTATAAGCCAATCAGTATCCGCCAAGGCACCTAATTTTACCACGGAAGCGTCATTAAAAATGTGCTGGAAAAATTCAGCCTATACTTATACAGTAATTAAGAACCGAGAAACAAGAGTCCGGCCCACTTGGGTTTGAAGTCAGCTAGCTGTACCTTCAATGTAGTAGCAATGGGACTCGGGCCTTGTGCTCACTTCCTAGTCTGTAAAATGGGTTAGTCGTAGCATCCATCCATCAGATTATGAGCATTAGCTGTTCAAAAATATGTGAGCTCTTAAAGCAAAACTTACTACACAGTTTGTCCTGTGTATCTATTTCTTTTTGCTACAATAAATAGGTCTCAATTTACATTGAAATTTTATCACATTAATTATAAAACATTTTTATCTTCATGACTTCTGGCAAAGTAAAAATATAACTCATGTTATAAAACACAAGGATAAGCTGTAAACCTTTCCACTAAACTGGGAGGCTTGTGGGAAGAGAAACAGTAAAAACTGTGCCCCCCTACTGTGTATGAGGTGCTTGATGTATACATGTTGATTAATCTAAGCAGCATTATTTCACATGAACATTTTACCTATCAAAAAATACTGTCCTATTTATAGTGGACAATAGCATTTAAGCTTCATTTAGTTTGACTTGTAAACTGTGGCAGCAGTTCTAGAGAATAACTTGGAAGACATAGGTTTATTAAAACTTACAGGACTATTTAAACCTGCAGTTCTCAACCTGTCGGCCGCAAACCCTTTGGGGATTGAATGACCCTTTCACAGGGGTTCCCCAATTCATAACACTAGCAAAAATTACAATTATAAAGTAGCAGTGAAAATCTTTTTTTGTTGTTGTTGTTCCCCTAATGGGGATGCACCATTCCTGGAAGTACTACAATACCAGGTCGATGCGTAGAATGGACAGAGCAAGCTCCTGTTCTATATCCAAAAGTCCATTTAATATATTGTCCTCAGACAGAGGACGTATCAGATATTAAACTGATAAGAACAGATACTACACTTCATCGTAGCCAAAAGTCCGAGAAGCAATGAAGTGAAAATAATTTCATGGTTAGGGGGTCACCACAGCATGAGGAACTGTATTAAAGGGTCAAAGCATTAGAATGGGCTGAGAACCACTGATTTAAAACATGATGCAGTTCTGTATCATAAGCAGTAACATGTTGACATTGTTGTTCGGTGTCATCAAGCTGGTTCCAATTTGCAGGAACCTTATATACAACAGAGTGAAACACCTCCAGATGTGCACCATCTTTCCAGCTGTTCTTATGTTAAAGCCCATTGTCGTAGGCGTTGTGTCAATCCGTTTTATCAAGGGACTTCCTCTTTTTCACTGCCCCTCCACTTTCCCAGCCACGGTGTCTTTTTCCAGGAACACATCTCTCCTAATAACGTGTGTGCCCATAGTACTTAGGATGACGTTTCACCATCCTTGCCTCAGAGGATGATTCTGGCGCTACTTCTTCCAAGATAGATCTGTTTGTCTTTGGACAGTCCATTGTACTTTGAATATTCTTTGCCATCACCATAGTTTAAATACATTGATTGTTCTTCCATTTTCCCCATTCAGTGTCCAACTGTCAGATACATATGATGCCATTGAAAATACCATGGCTTGGATCAGCCACACCTACTCCTCAAAGTAACATCAGCACTTTAAAGAGGACTTGTGCAGCAGTTTTACCCAATGTAATGTGTCTTTTGATGTCTTGACTAGTGCTTGAGCATTGATTGTGAATCCAGTAAGAGAAAATCCCTGACAGCTTCAATCTTTTCCCCATTAATCATGATGTTACTTATTGCTCCAGTTTTAAGGATTTTTGTTTACATTGAATTATAATCCATACTGTATGCTGTAATCATTGCATTTCATCAAGTACTTCAAGTCCTCCCTTTTAGCAAGTGAGGTTGTGCTATCTGCATATCAAAGGTTGTTAGTAAGCCTTCCTCCAATCTTATAACATAAAATCCAGCTTCTCTGATTGTTTGCACAGCCTACAGATTTAATAAATATGGCTAAAGGATGCAAACCTGGGGCATACCTCTCTGGATATTAAACCATGCAGTATTCCCTTGTTTTGTTTGCATAGCTTCTTGATCTATGTGCCGGTTCCACATGGGCACAGTTAGGTTTCCTGAAATTCCTATTCTTCTCAAAACTACCCATAGTTTGTTATCATCCACAGAGTCAGATACCTTTGCATATTCAATAAAACCCAAGTGAACATCTCTTTCATAGTCTCTACTTTCAGCCAAATCCGTATCTGACATCAGCGATTATATCCCTGTACCACATCATCTTCTGAGTCCAGCTTGAACCTCTGGCAGTGTATGTACTGCTGCAACCATTGTTGAGTAATCGTCACAAAATTTTACTTTCACATCATATTTATGATAGTTTATTGTGTCCCTTTCTTTGGAATGAGTACAAATATGAATCGCTTCCAATCAGTTGATCAAGTAACTGTCTCTTAATCTCCTAGATGAGTAACTGCTTTCTGTTATTTCATCAATTCCTGGAGCCTTGTTTTTTGCTGATATTTTCAATGCATCTTGAACTTATTTCCTTTAGTACCATTAGTTCTTACTCATATGCTTCCTCGACATGGTCAAATGTTAACAAGTTCTTTTTGATACAGTTGTTCTTTGTGGTCTTCCTTGGTGCCTCCTTCATCATTCAATATTTTGTTTATATAATCTTTCAGTATTATAACTCATGGCTTGAATTTTTTCTTCAGTTCTTTAAGTTAACAAAAACTGAGTGTGTCCAGTCTGTGTGATCACGAGATATCGATGGGATCATGTATCAGGCATCAAAGAAAAAAAAAATCATAGCATAGTTAATGAGGGGGAGTGTGCAATAGAGACCCAAAATCCATTTGTAGGAAACTGGATATCGTATACAGAAGGAGTGCAGCCAGTCAGGGTGCAGTGCATCAATGATGAAGCATATAACTTTCCTCTCGTTCTTTAATGTTTCTTCCCCCCCATGATCATGATCCCAATTCTACCATACAAATCTGGCAAGACCAAAGCATGTACACTGGTGCAGATAAGAGCTTGTAACACAGGAAACCCAAGACAGATAAACCCCTCAGGACCAATAATGAGAGTAGTGATACTAGGCAGGGAAGGGGAAGGTGGGAGAGAAAAGAGAAACTGATCACAAGAATGCACATAGAAGCCCCTCCATAAAGAACGAACAGCAAAAATGTGGGTGAAGGGAGACATTGAAAGTGTAAGAGATGACAAAATAATAACTTATAAATTATCAAGAATTCGTGAGGGAAGGGGAAAAAATGAGCTGATACCAAGGGCTCAAGTAGAAAGAAAATGTTTTGAGAATGATGATGGCAACAAATGTACAAATGTGCTTGACACAATGGATGGATGGATGGATTGAGATAAGAGTTGTATGAGTCCCCAATAAAATGATTTTAAAAAGAAATAAACCGTACTCCCACCAGGGCAGTGATGCCCAAAAAAAAGAAAAGAAATAAACGGACTCCAATAGAAAGCAAGTGTTTTGAGAATGATGAGGGAAACAGCTGTACAAAGGTACTGGATATATGTGTGGACAGACTGTGATAAGAGTTGCACGAGCCCCCAATAAAATGATTTTTAATAAATTAAATAATTAAAAATAAAAGTGTTTAGCTTAAAAAAGCTGTACTTTTGGTTTTCTAACTCTAGGTCTTTGTATATTTCAGTATAATATCTGATTTTGGCTTCTCGAGATACCCTTTAAATTTTTCTTTCTTCTTTTTAATGGCCGTTTCTTTCTCCATGTATGATGTCGTTGATGTCTTCCCACAGCCCAACAGGTCCTCTGTCATCAGTGTTCACTGCACCAATCAGTTCTTGCAGTATTCGCAAAATTTGTGTGGGAGAGGCTCATAGTTGCTGTAGTTTGGCTCCCATGGATTTACTTTCGTTTTCATCAACTTCAACTTACATATGAGCAATTGGTATTCCGTTTCACAGTCTGACCCTGACTTGATTTTAGCTGTTGATATTTAGCTTTTTCTCTTCCCACAGATGTACTCAATTTCATTTCTGTGTAGTCTGTCTGGAGAAGTTCATGCATACAGTCACCTTTTGTGCTGTTGAAAAAGTGACTGGCAATGTGTAAGTCATTGGTTTTGCAAAATTTTATCTTGAAGTCTGCAGCATCATTTCTATCACCCACACCATATTTTCAAATATTGTACCTTCCTCTTTGTGTTTAACTTTTAATTAAATTCCAATCTCCAGTGATTATTAATGTATCTTGATTGCATATTTGATGAAATCTAGATAGACAGTGATAAAATCTTCAATCTCTTCATCACCAGCTTTAGTCCTCGGTGCATAAATTTGAATAATGGGTTAGTCATTGGACATCCTTCTGGGCAGACAGTCATTATCCTATCACAGACAGCATCATAATTTAAGATAGGTCTTGAAATGTCCTTTTTGAAAATGAATACAGCCCTTTTCCTCTTGTTGTCATTATTCCTGACATAGTACGCCATATGATTTTCTCACTAAAATGGCTAATGCCAATTCATTTCCGCTCACACTTAGAATATCAGTCTCTGCGTTCCATTTCATTTTAAACAACTTCCAATTTTCCTAGCGTCATACTTTACTCCATCTGCATCTTTACAGTTAACTCTACATTGGGAACATAACTCTTGCTCAATCATCTTTTGAGTGACTTCTGATCTGACAGGCTCATCTTCTGGCACCATCTCTGGCAGTGCTGTACTTGTGTTCATTAGTCTTTCAGTAACAGACGTTTCCATACTATCCATCGAGTTTTCACTGGCTAATCGCCTTCTGAAGTGAACAGCCTATTTCTTCTTCGCCCTACATTCTAAGTCTCGAAGCTCTGCTGAAACATGTTCACTTGAGTGAGCCTGCTTGTTTGTGAAGCCCCAGTGATACAGCTTTCAGTTTCACAGTAACACACTGTCCATCATTGTACCACAAACAGAGAAATGGTGGTTATTAGTCTATTAACTGAAAGCAAACTTGAATTTCTGTTTGAAGAAAGGGCAGAAGGATCAAGAATAATAGGAAGGAAGAGAGATTAGAAAGAGGAGAGAAAGAAAGACATCTATTAAAATATTGCAATGCCTGATGCCTATGTAGGATTTCTGCTATGTAGAAATTAGATAATTGAACTTTGCCTGCTCAGATTGTCCTCCACTTTGCAGCTTCCTATATTCTCCCTCAGTAGCTGAAACATTTCTGGGTTGTTTGTAGCTCAAGACTTACTGGCCTTCTACAGTGCTGGCCGCCACATTGGACAAGTAAATAAAAAACAGAAAAGAAGATGTCCATTTTGCATGTGTTTTTTTGAGTCGTAACAAGGGTGTAGAGGACAGGATGTAACATATTGAAAGCACAGAGAGACTCCTCAGAGCCTCTAAAATGAGTTTTTACCTTGATTTTTTTATTTAAACTTTAGGGATAAAGTGAGAAAGGAGGTGATTTCAGGACAGGTACAGTAAGAAAAAAAATTGAGTGTTTTTCTAAGAAATGCATACTAAAAAAGAAAGATCAAGCTAAAAGCAGTGTGGTTAATAATCATTTTATTTCCAAGATAAATCTTTGAGTAAAGTGGGTATATAAATCATGTTTTAAAAATAACAGATTGCTTAAGAAATATTTATAGAAAAAGAAGCAGGCAGTGAAAATTGTAAGACACTTAAATAAAAATATTAGGCAAGAATGTTCTAGGTTATTTTTCTGTTATTTTGTTTTAATACTAACATTTTTCCTTTATGTCAGGTTTTTGAGGGTCATTCAGATTTTATTAATGGGTTGGTGTTTGAACCCAAAGAAGGCCAAGAAATTGCAAGTGTGAGTGATGACCGTACCTGTAGGTATGTTATGTTACAACCACATTTTTCAATTTCCATTTCATTTGAATGAAGCTTATGTTTTGTAAAGGAGAGGAAATGTAATTTACACAAACACCACCACATGTGGTAAAGGGAGCATATTTATTTAAGTGTGAGGTATAACACAAACATGAATTTCCAAGCCTGTATGCTATGTTCTTATTACTAGTAAAGGAAAACATCCATGGCAAATTCCTGGGTTTCTTTCTGCCTCTGTTTCTAGGTCTGCTTGTTTGTGAAATCTAAATCTATGTTAGATTAAATTCTCCAATCCTGAACAAGGTCAATAGGATAATTAAAAACAGTGGTCGTGTATCATGAGGTTTCTTCACATATCCTGTATGATAATTTAGTATTTGATATTGAACAAAAGATAGATAAGATAGATAACATAGCAACAAGGTAAAAAGCAAGAATTAAGAGGTAAAAAGAAGCTGGGGACTGAGGAGTGAGTGACTCAGTCATTAGATGAATGTAGGGTCCTCTGTTGTCTACAAAAATATTGTGACCCCAAACAACACTCCTCTGATATTTACATCGTTGTAATGTGTAATAAACCTGTGTCAAATTGTCAGCGTTTATTAGCACTTATATTCGTAGAAAGTCACGAAATAGTGTGCTTTCACAGTGGAAGTAAAACTGCTAACTGCCGTTTTGATTGTAATGCCAAGATAGTTTACCTTTTTTAGAGTTTTATATTCATGGACCATTAGTCTTTATTTCCTGTCTGTTAAAATTTTCATATCAGAGGCAGGAAAGGTTTACACGATATTAAGATCCTCACAGTTCGAGAATCCTTTTGTTTGAAAGGGCCCCAGATGCTATGAAACCAAGTTTGTGTGGAGACCTTACCTTGCTAAGGCCTGGGTGTAAGTGGACCCATTTTTATGGTAAAGGATAGAGTGTTGTTGTTGCATGCCATTAAAATAGCCCTGATCTATCATGCCCAGTCATTCTGTGCCATTCTCACAAGGGTTATTTTTGAACCCAGTGCTGGAGCTGCCGCGTCAGTCCATCTCATGCAGGGTCTTCCTCTTCTTCACCGATGCCGCATTTCACACAGTGTCCTTCCCCAGGGACGGATGTCTACTTACAACATATCCATCTACGCTCCCAAGGAGCATTGGCTGTACTTCTTCAGACATAATTCAAAGAGATAATTCTCCTGGCAGTACTTTCAATATTCCTCGCCAACACAATAATCAAAATACATCAATTCGGCAGTCCTCTTTTTCCTTATCCAGTTTTCACATGCGAGAGGTGGATGAAAATAGGTTGGCGTGGATCAGGCCTTAGTCTTCAAAGTGATAACTTGACAATTTAACACTTTAAAGAGGTCTCATACCCTAGATTTTGCCCAGTGCAGTACATTATTTGAATTCCTAAATTCTCCCTTTGTGGACATTGCTTATGGATCCAAGTAAGCTTAAATTCTTGACAACATCAGTCTTTTCTCCATTTTGTCTTTATGTCCTCTATTGGTCCAGTTGTGAGAATTTTTGTTTTATTTATATTTAGTTATAATCTATTCCGAACGTTGTCATTTTTGACATTCTTCATCCTCAAGAAGTCCTCTTGGCTTTCATCAAGCAATATTGTTATTTACAATGTCACAAATTGTTAATTAAGTCTTCCTCCAATCCTAAGGCCACTTTCTTCTTATACCTCGGTATATGGAAGAACCAGTCTCTCTCTCTCTCTCTCTCTTTCTCTCTATGTAAAAGTTTGTTCAGATCACTAGAAATATATAATGACATTTGAGTTCTTTAAGCATGAACTTTTCTCATTTTTTTAAACATGAAATTTTCTAATCAGAGTCATGTAGAATAATTAACTCTGATAGGAGGGAACCAATAGCTTCCAAATAATGAACAGCCATAAATTGCACAGGGGGGCGTTACTTATACATTTCCCTCAGATATCCTCAAATTTTCGTAGATTAGTTAAGTTCTCCAAACACTTTAACATTTGATACAGAGTTGCCAAGTTTTTATTATCTCGAGTAAAAACTGTTGAAGTTCAGCAGCTTGTACTAATGCTCTTATTTTATAAAAGAAGGGCCGAGGGTACTATAAAGCAGAGGGGGCAAACTGGCAGACCCCCAGACCTATGCGGCCTCCAAGGTAACTTTTTGAAATCCATGATGCTCTGAAATAAAATGAAAATAGAAAAAAAAAATGTTATGCAGAAAATAGTGCTTAGGGAAGATCGAGGCAATACCACACACACAATTCCCTCATTACATTTTATTTCAGAGCATCATGAGCCACAGAAAATTACCTTGAGGGCCACATGCAGTCCACAGACTGCCAGTTTGACACCCCTGCTCTAAAGCATGGAAGTACATTAACTTCAGAGTAAATCCTTTGAATATGTTTAACTTTAAAAAAAAAAATCAGTATCCTAATATCTCATTTTGCTAGACTGTCGATGATATTGTGTATGCGCAATAGTTTGACAGTTCCTCAAAAGAATTAAAGATAGAATCATCATATGACCCATCCAGAGTAGATGCCCCATACCTTGCAGCATTATTTACAGTAAGAAAAGTTACAAACTATACAAATCCTCATCCAGCAATAATCATTAAACAAAATGTGAGATACTTATAAATGGAATCCATAGAAAGGAATGAAGCTTTGATACGTGCTAAACACGGTTGAACCTTGAAAGCCATACTCTAATGAAAGCAGAAAAATTAAAATGATTGCCCATGATTCTATTGACGTGAAATACTCACAGTGAGCAAAGCCATACTGACAAAAGCAGGTTGTGGCTGTCATTGGCTCAGTGGAGGAGGATGGGGGTGACTGCTTAGTGGGTATGAGCTTTCCATTTGAGGTGATGAAATGTTCTGGCACCAGATAGTGATTGTAGTTATGTAACATTCTAAATGCCACTGAATTGTGTACTTTACAATAATTTAAATGGTGAATGTTAATTTTTAAGGCCTAATAAACTGTCGAGTGTAACATATTTTAGTTTTACAAAAACTATTTCATTGTTACAAATTTATTACCAAAGAAACTATTAACACAGAAGCAGACCTAAAATGCAGCTACTTCATGTTCCTTATAAGAAGAGAAAAAGGAATTTTGTCCTTTGGCCCAGTCACAATTTAAAAAATAAATTCAGAATATATTCTTGTTTTCTAGTGCTCGTGTTTGGCACTTTTGAGAGAAACATGATATTAGAGTCAGTTAGCAGATGTGGGGCTCTGAGGAAGCCACTTCAAAAGCCACTTCAATCTCTCACTTGAATAGATTGAAGAGATTTATGTATTTTAGTGAAAATTGCCAAATACTAAATCAAGCCAAATAAAAATAGTTCTGACTTATACCAATATATAAGTTTGACACTAAATAAAATCTCTGATTCTTCTAGAATTTTCAAAGTGCTTATCTGTTTCTCTTATTTAAAAACAAAAAATATCTATGGGTAAATTAATGTGTCTATATGCCACTTTGTCCCAAGTTGTTTGAGCATGTCATGTGGAACCAGTCTCTGAAGAAGGCTATCTTCCTTGGTAAACTACAGATAAACAGTGAAAATAGAGGACCCTCAAGCAGGTGGATGTAACCAGTAGCTCCAACAATGGGCTCAAATGTTCATTGTAAGGATAATACAGAGCCACATAATGTTCTATCTTGCTGTAGGTGGGGTCTCATAAGAGTCAGAGCCAGGCAGAGAGCACTTAACAACAAGAGCAGTACTGTGTGCCAGGCACTGTGTTGTTACAATCTTAGTTAATTTTTAAGCCTATGAACAACATTTTCAGAACCATTTTGGACTTCTCTGAGAATGAGAAAGATTTTTTCCTAAAGTGGACTTCAGTATTAATAAGTAAATATAAGTAAAAATGGTATTAAGCACATTACGGTATGCTAGATACAGCATCTATGATTGTAACACATTTATTGGCAAAGCACAGTTCAGTTGTTGGATTGCAGTAAGCTAGGTGTTGAACCACTGATTTAGATAATAATAGCAATGTGTGTCCACGCACTTATCAAACATGGTACCTACTCATGTGTGCCTGTACACATACAGGAAACTATAAATATTCATGTTTGTTTGCAGTAGCTTCTCTTTATTACAGAGCAGTTTAGTGATAAGGATAACTGTGTCAGTTTTACTTTAAGGCTCTTAAAGAAGTTCTAGTCTTTATGTAGTATTGAACAAGGATAGCATATTAAGTTGAATCATGTATCATGTGGATTCTTGAAAGTATGATTGATATTTGATACTGATTAAAAGCAAGCATTATAAGTTAGACAATAAAATTTGTACAGCTGTATCTTTACATGTCACCATCTTCTGCTCATGAAGAATTTATAAGTTTCTAAAGCTACTTTTGCCAAAACACCCTAGCACTTCTTAAAATGAAGGTGCCTTGGTCTTTCTTCAAAACTCTAGTGCCAGATTATTATGGGAATAAAAGAAAAGGGAGGTCCAAGGCACTTCATAGGTCCAAGAATCCTAAGTGACACAGGCTTTGAGTGCTGCTGAGAATCGGGGTTCTTTAGAAGAGTCGAAAATGCTTCTGAAGGAGATTACTTCACCAGCCTTTTCACCATTAAAGTATTTTGCCAGCCATGCTACCTTAGAACTTACCACAAGACCTAGGAGAGTACACATGTGGCCTGGGCTTAGTGACTGGGAAGGTGAGAGCGTGAATACAGCAATATTCACCACACCTTTATTAACATGGTGCAGTTAACAAAGCACATAACTGGCAAGAGATGCATTTAAGAAGGGAATTTTTCAAGCAAATCATAGGTTTGATATCCATTCGGCATCACATACACATACATACATGTGCATGCATACTTTGTGTGTGCATACACATATACATAGGAAACTGTATCAGTATTTATGTTTATAATTGTAGCCCAGCATCATCAAAAGATAATTACATATTTATTTAGAAAGAAATTATTTATTCTCCTCCAAAAGAAGGTAAAAATAGTATTTATGTATTTAATGGGTTAAGTTTACTGTCTTAAAAAACTCACTAATACAGAACATTTCATACCTAGTCATTGCCAAATAACAATGTTCTTGTATATTAGAAACAGTACCATTCTGTAAGAACAAGTCAGATCAACAAATGCTTATTAAACACATTTAGTATGGCCAACATTCAGTACTTTGGGAGATAAAGAAGAAATAGAAGGCACAGTACTCTCTGTAACTACAGAAAATATCAGAAGTAAATCCTTTGCCGCCTCCTGTTCCTCTGTAATCTTTCTAAATGATTAGATGAAAATTTATGGTGACAGCAAATTGGCTTCTAGCAACCAAGGAATTTTGAGTTTAAAACCAAAATAAGTGGCATATAATACACCATTGGCATTGTCTATAAAAGATGAGCTATCAGTAGTTGTCATACATTAGCTGTGGTGATTTTGTTTAAAAGAATTGGAGAGAGTAGCGTATAAGAGGTAGAGAATAGCATTTGTTGCTGTTTTTAGTATTATAACCAAATCACTGGGTGTGGAGGTAGTAAATTACCCGAGAAATTCACTAAGCCAGTAAGTTAGCATTTTGGTTTTTTTGTTTTATTACAAAAGGAAGTAAAACATGAATTGAATTTTCTATTTACCACGTTACTAGTTGTTTTTTTTAACATACGATCTCTGTTTATATACACTTGAGAGTCTAAGGGTCCATCATTAAGGCAAGAGTTTTTCCCAAGCCCAGCTTTAACTGGAATTATTACAATATATGCTCTATTTAACAATTACCCCTGAGGGAAACACAGGGAGGAGACTGAGAGCCTTCTCAAGATAGGTACAAAGTAAAACTTAAAAATGCATATATTATCAATTATAGTATTAAAATTAAACAATAATGAAGTGCCCAGCTATTTATCCTGTAAATTCCCTCTAATTTCTTCCTAACATTTTGAATGAAGATAAATTACAGGATAGTTCTGACAAGAGCTTTAAGGATGGGATAAAACTGATATTTTGTGTTGTGTGGTCATTCTGTGTAGATAAGTATTCTATCTCTTCTGAGATTTGTCCAAAAAATTTTACTAAAACCTCATGATTTTGTTTTCAAGCCTCTTTATTTCAATTTTAATGAGGTAGAATTTAATCTAAAATTTGACATAATTGTGTACTGGTGATATCACTGAGTAGTGTTCAACCCTTGGTTCTCTCTTATGTGCCCTTGTAAATAAAATACAAACCCAGTACTTAATAAAATTCGTTGCCATGTCCATTTTTGTAATAAAGTAAGCTTGCTTTTTATGACCCTCATGTGGTTATAGTAAGTGAAGTTTATTAATGGGAGCCATATCCATTTTTCAGGTGTATTTTCAAATCTGCTGAGGTACATGATAAAGAAGAATTTTCCTTCATTTCTAGTTTTTCAATATTCAGCACACAGAAAAGTCTTAAGTTGTAATTTTCTTGGAAATAATAAAATGCTAATATTTCTTGAGTAGTATTATTGGCATTTGTGTTGAGTTAAAGGAAAAGTCTTTTTACTCTGAATTCCTTGAAGATGAAATCATTCCATATGATCCGTTTGAAAACTACCAGATGGTATTTGTTTGCAGTTGGGCGTTTAATTTGGGGTCTATTTTTAAATGTGACAAAAGTTCTCACAATTCCCATCTTTCAAAAATCTTACCTATGTGTATGAGTTTTAAAAGATGTTAATAATTCTCCTCTGGGGTGACCTCACAGTTTCTCATTTCGGTGATAAATTTGTAATTTCTGTTGAACGTTATCATTTTAAAAAATGAAAATGAGGTTTGGTATTAGAAAATCAACATATCCCACCACAAATAACATGAAGACAAAGAAACACATGATCACATCAATCAGTGCAGAAAGGGCATTTGATAAATCCAGTACCTTTTCCTGATTAAAAAGAAAACTTTCAACAATATAGAATTAGAGGGAAATTCTTCAACATGATTAAGGTCATATGCACAAAACCAGGAGCCAACATTATATTCTCAACAGAGAGATGGAAAGCATTCTCCTTGACAACAGGAAACAGACAAGGATGTTCCTTTTCAATGCTGTAGTAGAAGCTCTAGCCAGCGTAATATGTCAAAAAAGGAGAATAAAGAGCATCCAAATGGGTGAGGAAAAAGTAAAACTCTGTGTTTAGAGATGAATTGAGCCTATACAAAGATAGTGCCAGAGATTCTACAAGACAGATCCTGGAACTGATAGACTGATCCAGCAACACGGCAGGATGCAATTTTATCAAACAAAAATCAGTTAGATTCCTCTACATCATTCCCAAATTCACTTGGCCTGCCACCCTCTTTCAGACCCCTTCACTGTCCCCCCCAAAAAGAAATCCCTCAGCACCCTTCCCAATCTTGATCTATTTTTATGCTGTCTCCCATAATCCAGGATAAAGAATAGGTGTCTACTTTTGCAGCCCCTCTGGATCATCCCAGTGTCCCGCAGGGGGAAGTATCACCTACTTTGATAAACACTACGCTACTGACAACAAGAGTACCCAAAGTCCTTTGTTGGCTAACAGAAGTGGAGGAGGGGAAATCAGTAACGGAACAGTCAAGGCATACTAACTTGAGAGAAGGGAAAGGCAGTAGACAATAGGGGAGAGGTCCACACAGCATTGACCCAGATAAAGGAAGAACTGAGAATGACACAAGAATGAAAAGCAAAAATGATAAATAGTGGAGCATACAAAGGTCAAAGTTAAACCTCACCAAACATCCATAACCAAGCACCTTGAGTGACTTAGTCATGGAATTGAGGGCTTAGGATCATAGAGTGGGAAGATCATGTAGGTCAATTGGCATAACATAATCCATAAAGACAAGTTCTAAATCCTGCTCTGACCAGTAGTAATAAGATATTAAAGCTTGTGTGTAGTCAGTTAAGGTACAGCCACTGAGTCTCCTGTCTGCAGTGAAGAAAAAGAAATCATTAGTCCAAGAGACTAATAAGACACACAACTACTACCTCCACTGGTGTAGTTGATATATCAGTGTTACATTTGAAGCAGATCACTGTCTCCTCCTCTCTCACCCCTTAGCCCCAAACACACACACATACACAGCTAGATTATCAACTCTTTCTTTGGGTTAATTTTATTATTGAAGATAAGAATAGGCAATTGTGTCACATTTCTCCATTTTACATTTTACTCAAGTCATTCTGACATCAATTTATTTCTTTATCATTAATACCACTACTGTATAATAAGATTACCACTAATTAGTCTCAAGTATTTAAAAAAGTAAGTCAGAACTAGTGTAATGTTATCTTCTAATATATTTGAAACAGCAATGTTTTTATAAAATTCATGACAAGTTATGCCATTTTTTCCTTCTTTAAATCATTTTATTGGGGCTTGTACAACTCATCACAATCCATACATCCATCCATTGTGCCAAGCATATTTGTACATTTGTTGCCATCATCATTCTTAAAATGTTTTCTTTCAACTTGAGCCCTTTGCATCAGCTCCTCATTTTTTCCAATCTCTCCTCATCCCCCCTCCCTCATAAGCCCTTGATACTTTATAAATTATTACTCTTTTGTCATGTCTTACACTGTCCAGCGTCTTCCTTCACCCATTTTTCTCATGTCCATCCCCCCCAAGATGGGGGAATCATATGTAGATCATTGTGATTGGTTCTCCCTTTCCCCCCCACTTTACCCTTATCCTCCTGGTATCACTACTCTCATTATTGATCCTGAGGGGTTTGGTTGTCCTGGATTTCCTTTGTTTCCAGTTCTTATCTGTACTAGTGTACATTCGCTGGTCTAGCCAGATTTGTAAGTTAGAATTGGGATCATGATGGTGGGGGAGCGGGGATGAAGCATTAAAGAACTAGAGGAAAGTTGTATGTTTTATCGTTGCTATACTGCACCCTGATTGGCTTCTCTCCTCCCTATGACCCTTCTGTAAGGGGATATCTGGTTGCCTACAGATGGGCTTTGAGCACTCAGCACTCCCCCTTATTCACAATAATAGGATTTTTTTTGTTGTTCTTTGATGCCTGACAACTGATCCCATTGACACCTCATTATCACACAGGCTGGTGTGCCTCTTCCATGTGGGCTCTGATACTTCTCAACTAGATGGCAAAACCTTTAAGACATTATATCTTTTGATAGCCGGGCACCGCCAGTTTTCTTCACCACATACACTTATGTACCCGCTTTTTCTTCAACTTTGTGTCAGGAAAGTGAGTATGGTGGAATTCATGCCATTTTTTTACCTTCATTTCTTTAGAGCTTTTATCTACCTAACAGAATGCTCTGACCTGAGCTACAAGCTGACAAAAGCTAATTACCTACTCAACCCTATTCATATTCATTATCAGCCTATTTCAGTCCTATCCCATTGTAGTCTGTGTTGACTAGAGAAACAGATTCATAGACACTCATGTGTATTGGAAAGAGCTTTATTTAATAAGTAATTGTACCTTAAGAAAATCCCAGCCCAGTCCAGATCAAGTCCATAAGTCTGCTATTAGCCTGTATGTTCAGTATCCGTCTGTAAATTCCTCTTCAGACTCAGGCAATACATGCAATGATACTGAGTGCAAGAAGATCACAGCCCAGTGAGTGGAAAGTCTTGTAGGAAAGTCCAGTGGCAGTGGAAGCATTTTAGCACTGGTGTGGGTCTCCACATGGCTCCTCATGTGGCTTGTCAACAGGAATGTATCTCAGGGAGTGTACCTGTATCCCACTTCCAGTCAGCTATTTATCTCCTTAGCACCTCCAAATGAGGTCATCAAGCTGCAACCTACTTGACAGGCTAAACTCCACCCCTTCACTCTTGTCTCAAATTTACAACAGATTATATAACTACTACAAATTCTTTGATCTGTGCTTCTAATTCTAAATAATGGTTCTCCACCTTTAACGCCATCAAGTCAATTTTGACTCCCAGCATCCCTACAACGCAGGGTAGAACTGTTTGTGCTGTAAGTTTCCACCACTAACTTATTGTGGGGATTGAAAACCTGTCTTCCTTCCAAGGAGAGGCTGATAGTTTTGAACTGCTGACCTTACAGTTAGCAGCTCAATGTGTAATCACTATGCCACCAGTCTTCTTTATAACTCTAATAGTGGCTGATTATTTGGAATTCAGAGGAAAGATCAACACTGTGCCATCACAGACTGTAAAACAAGTTTCTTCTTTAAGAATATTTGAAGATAGATTTCTTGCACCCAGCAACCTTATGAAGTGCCTGCCTTCTCATCCTACAACTACATCTCTGTATTATTTTTGCTCTTGCTTTCATATTTAATTAATCAGTTCTCTGACTCATGTGATCCAATCATGTCTTTTAGAAAGATTGTGGTTTGTCTGTTTTGCTGTACCAGCTAGAGAGACCCAAATGGATACAGATGTTTCATTTAATGTCATCCATTCCTCCTTTTGTCTGTGTTGTCAAAAACATTTGGTAGTAGAAATTTCCGTCTACAATGAACTCCTTAGTAGACAAAGAGTTGCCAAGGAATAATTAAGAACAAACAAAAATAAGAGAGTATTAACCAAGAAATTTCCTTTTAATTCATAAAAGGAACATCTTCCTCTCTTAATTGCCAATTCAAAAGACCCTTGAGAGTAACGAGGATATCCCCAATATTCCAACACCCAATTTATAGTATCTTTTTATTCATTTAAAAAGGATAGCCTTTAAGTATACATGGTTGAGAGGCTTAATATAGTGCTAAACACAGTCAGCCTGAAATCTTACTAGCTGCTAAAAGAAAATTGTAATTCACAATTTTAGATCACGATATCTCTTCAGCCTTTTTATCCCTGCATTTTACAAATAGCCCTATTGAGACTAGAGGATTTTGTTAAAATTATAGCCAAATTGGATCAAAACTGTCATTTTGTTGTTCGTAAAGAGTGATGGTATTCATTTGGTGCTCTTTGATTTAATCTATGTTACTGACTCTCTAGTATGTCACCAAATAGCATTACCTTACAAGCGATTTCTTTGAAAGTTGTGTTTATAGAACATTGACCTTACCAACATTTAAATAGCTCTTGATTTTTGGCCGTGGGAGGCCCGGCCTTGCTCCTGGAGAGCTGCTGCTGGATTTGAACCACCAGCCCTGCGGGCCACAGTCCCATACTCAACCACTACGCCACCGGGGCTCAGCCCAATAACATTTTTACACACATTTCTCCATGGCCTATTATTTTTCTGTGTATATGATTATATTAGGAAGGTCATAATCCCTTAATACATTTATCTTCAGTGATACAATGCTTTTCTGGAACCAGTGCCTTGGTGGTTATAGTTGATTTTTAGGTTATTTATTAAGAACAAGTAAGCTCATGGGTAAATAAATCTCGAAATATTTAAACCTGAATTTCTAAATTTTAAGAATTTTGTTGTTACGATAGAAACTCTTCTCTGACATAACCTAGACTAGTAATTTCATAAACAGTCTAAATGTCCATTAACTCAAAAGCTATGTTAGAAGAAAGCTTACCTACCTTATTTAATAGCAGCTCCACTGAACTCATTGCTGTGGAGTCCCTTCTGACTCACAGTGAGCCTGTTAGAGGAGACAACTGCCCCTTCAGGTTCCCAAGACTCTCAATCTTTATGGAAGCCGAAAGCCTCCTCTTTCTCCCAAACAGCAACTAGTCGGTTTAAACTGCTGACTGTTGTGGTGAAGCCCAGTGGATAGCAAGTCCTCTAAAAGGGCTTCTTCCATGTGGATGTGTGTATAATCTATATGAACCTCCATTTGCTAATCTTTGATACTTAGTCATAGAATTTTTTTTCCTTTTAAGTCCCTTGAACTAACTTCGTAACCTTCTTGTATGGACCATACTCTTAATAATGTACCTACAACGAAGCACACATTTGCAAAGCAGTCTTAGATTACATCTTGACTTTTATTTATATACTGGATCTTCTAGAACTGCCACACAAACCTAATGTGGGCACGTTTTGTTTTTCTTGTTATAAACTTACCTTTCATTAGTTCCCGTCAATTTTGCTTAATGAAACAACTCTTCTGCCTATAATATCATGTAGTTACAGTAACAAGTCAAGCTTTGCTAAGAGAAGAGCCACATCTGTGATCTTTCTTGTCAGTTATACAAAAAGGAGAAAAGATTATCACAAAGCAGTTAAGAGAGTTTGCCACTATAGATGTGCTGTTGCTATTTTGAAGCACATTCATATTTATCTATGCATAAGCATATAAAAATAACATAATAACTAAGAAAATAGATTATTTGAAAAAGCTACCTTACAAATATGAGCAACTAAAAAGCTGTACCTTTCATCATTCAAACGAGTCATTTAAATGAAGGAAGGGTCTGTAGAAGCATTACTTGTAGTGACCAAAAATGGGACGTGGCCTGAAAGTCTGTGAACAGCGGAAAGGCCATGTACAGTGCAGTGTCATTCCAGTGGAATACGGTAGACAGCAGTGAGCATTGGGGGGGGGGGGGGGGGGGGGGGGGGCGCGTAAATCGTGCACTAGGGTTGGTAAATGTCACCAGGCCTAATGTTGAGTGAAAGAAACCAGATTTCCCACCACCCCCACTTCAAAAAAACCATGAAAATGCAGACCATATGATTGCAGTTTTATGATTAAATAAAACCAAAATTAAGCTGTAGCATTCGAAGTTGGATGACGGGTGCCTCCTTTGAGAGGCAAAGAAATACAACTGAGAGGAAGCACAAGACTACTACTTGCTCTGGCAATGATCAGCTTCTTCCATTGGGTGCTGTTCTGTGTGTGTTCAAGCAAGACACCTCTGATTTGTGTGTTTTTGTTTTGTGTGAAGTACCGTTAGAGAAAAACACAACACACTCCCTGCCCAAAAAGGCCTACATCTGATGAAACTAATAATATTAACTGGTTGAGAAAGAGAAATGAGTTGCATTCTTAAAATGGGGTGAGAAGAGTTTAATTATGGAATCTTATCAAAAAAAGGGAAACATGACTTAACAACTTAAATTGTACCATCTGTAGCTAATTTAGTTATGATAACACCCTTCAGCCAAATTTGTTATATTTTTACATGTTTAGTATTTGGATTATGCAACTAAGAATTATTGAATAAAAAAAAGAATTATTGAATAAGCATATAATTATAAACCATAAATCATCTTATCCTAGTAAGTCCTTTGAAAAGTAATTTAGATCGCCCTCAGTTTTAAATCATTTTCAAAAGAGAAGTATCAGGTTTTAGTCTGGATAAAAGACTTTAAAAATTAGACTAAAATTTGATTCTTTGACCAAGAATACACTCTATTAATTGCCCTGTCTTTATATGACATCTTTATATTTTACAGCTTTGATATTTCTTGTTTTCTTCATTTAAAAAGAAGAAAAAGACTATGACAATATGCTGGTGTGTGTTTGCCCCATTAACATAGTAGCCAACCAAAACCAAAAATATATTAGAACAAGATCAGAAAGAGGTTCTCTCATGGGCCTCCACTGAATTTGCAAGACAAATTCCACTAGTTCAATAATGATGAAATAGGTGGTAGACCAGCACTTTATTTTTAAAAGACAGTAGAAAGAAATCCTGAGTTCATTTGTGTGACAGGTAGAACATAAACGATGGTAAATGTGAACCTCCTCCACAAGCAGGTTGTAATTGGCCTCCTTGATAGTAAATCACGGTGGCACGTGCTATTGTGAGGGAGAAAAGAGTGGTAGCACCATGGAGTTGGTTCCAGTCAGAGCGACCCTAAATGGAAAAAAGCAGAATGATGTCCATTTCCACCCATCCTCACACCGTTGCAGCCCTTCTGTCAATCCCTTTCAATAATGGAGGCCTGATCATTTCCACCGGGAAGAAAAACACTTGAAATACGTAATGTGTCCCCAAATTGTAGCAGTGTCCAGTAAATGTTTCCTTCCTACAAACTGAATTTTTGCACAGCTTTAAAAATATTATCTTTAAATTTCTTGAAATGGTTTCACAGTCTTAAGTGAGACCCATATCCACCTTTAAAAAATTAAGTTCAAGATATACTAATGAAGGTGTTACATTACTGAGGACTGGAATAGCAGGGACATTTTGCCGGCTATCCACTGACTGCTGTTCTAACTCTCATAACACCTTGTGCCATCGAGATAGGACGAGTGCCAGAATTCAGCAAGAAGCCTTCTGAGTTATTGATAATGCTTCTCACCTCAAAGTCCGATGATTCAGATTGCTGAGTCTTAATCTTCATGAGACTAGGGGAAAATTGGGCTGGTGGAGACAATAGCCATGCGTAGCCTGATCCTTGTTGCCATGGATGTTTAAGTGTTGAAAGGATGGACAACAGAGAAGACAGGACCTATTGCTCTAGCCTCCTACGATCTGGCATCTTTCATTTCTTAGGGGAGAGTGTCCAAAAAGAGAGGCAGACAGGAAATGTGCAATATGTGGAGACTTATGTAATTAAGTACATACTTAATATGTAATCAGTAGAGGCAAGTGTGGAAATCCAAAGGTAAAAGTAATAAACAGTGAAAGAAACCATAGTGTTCTTAACATTTTTTTTGAAAATTAGAGCAATTTTTTTAAAGTGCCACTGGTAGAAATTACTGTAACTGGAATGACAAGTAAGGAAGCAACTGAATTAGTGACCTAGAAACTTCAAATTTTCTAAAAGTTATTACCATCGAGTTGATTCCAACTCAGGGCAACCCTGTAGGTCAGAGTAGAACTGTCCCGGTGGGTTTGTGAGGCAGTCAATCTTTACTGGAGTAGAAAACCTCCGCCTTGTCCCAATTTGGCCACTACATTGCAGGGTTGCTGTGTTGAATTAATAAGAACAAAAGTGTGTGAGAGACTCTTCCATTACTGGATATAGGAAACCTTCAATTCTTACTATTTTCACATGAAGTAATGTGATAATTTCCTCTAATATCTAAACTTTAACTACAAAATCTACCTAACACTTGCTGGTTAATAGTAATAAGTTCATGGAAGTGTAATATTTGTAGGGTCCTGATATGTCAAAAATGTTAACATTTTACACCTTCTATTTTTTTAATAGGGTTTGGGACTTAGAAGGAAGTCAAACAGCTCATTTTGCTCTCCGTTCCCCAGGAATGAGTGTGTGCTGGCATCCTGAAGAAACTTATAAGGTTAATACTTATAACTAAGATTTCTTTCACCAAACTTAAAGTCATACACAGATGTGATATATAGACACCTAAAGGAGGAAAATGAGTGATATTTATACCGCAGAGTTTCTCATTGCTACAAATTGGGATCAATCTAGAAATCTTAAAAGGTCTTTGAATGAGGAGCCTTTAAAAGTTCATGGAGAAAAGTCAAGAAAGAGCAAGAGTCAAGATGGTGTCCATGTAGAATCACACACCCCCGGCACTCCTGCTTTAGACCAGAAAATTAAGAGATAGGCATGGGACCAATGGTTTTGGAGGGACATGGGGGAAAGGAGCGGTGAACAAACAATGCCAGAGACAGGGGAACAACTACGGAATTAAAATCAACAAAAGTGAAGAGACGTGGTAATCCTGAGGGTGTTGGAACAAGAGCAATTTACCTGAAAGGAAAAGAGGCAGTAGAAGGGTAAGCACGATGGCAGGGCAGGACGAAAGAAAAGGAAACAGGAAAGATCTAGCAAGCAAAACTATGAAGAGAGGTGTGTACATATGTAAATACATCCATGTGTTAATTTGTAAAACAAGGTATTAGCATATGTACATATATGTATATGACCATACATTGGAGTAGTGAATGGACTTTGGACCTCTGTTCATGCCCGCACTCAATGCAAGAACACTTTGTTCTTGGGTACACACACAACTGTGGTGAAGAAAGATGATGGTGCCCAGCTATCAAAAGATACAGTGTCAGTGGGGCTTAAAGGCTTGAAGTTAAACAAGCGACCATCTAGCAAGAGAAGCAACAAGCCCACATGGAAGAAGCACGCCAGCCTGTGTGATCATGAGGTGTCCACCAGATAGGGTAATGGGTAGCAGAAGACCCAAAACAAACAAAAAGCATATTGTTGCGAATGAGAGGGTTCGGAGCAGACACCCAAAGCCCATCTGTAGACAATGAGATGCCCCCTCACAGAACGGTCACAAGGATGGGATGAGTAAACCAGGGCACAGTATAGCACCAGTCAATCACCGATGAAGCACATATTCATCTGATTCCTTGAGGCTTCCTCACCTCCTAATATCATGACCCCAGCCCTGCCTTTCAAGTGGGCTAAACCTGAGCATTGACACTGGTACAGATAAGAGCTCACAACACATGGGATCCAGATCATATAAACTCCTCGGAAACAGAAATGGAAGTAGCGATATCAGAAGATTGGGGGGAAGGTTGGAGCAAGAGGGAACCTATTGCAATGATTGTTATACATGACCACACACCCCCTCAGGAGGACTGAAAACAGAAACTGTGGGGGAAGGAAAACAGTAACTGTAAGACATGAGAATGATCATTTCCAATACATCAAAGGGTCACAGGGCAGGGAGAGGAGCTAGTACCAAGGGCTGAAATAGAAAGTAAATGTTTAGGGAATAATGATGGCTGCATATGTACAAATATGCTTCATATAATTGATGTATTGACTGTTTTAAGAGCTGTAAGAGCACCCAATAAAATGATCTTTTTTTAAAAAAGTTACCTGATTCCTTAGACATACAATTATCATCTCCAAGTGGCATTTATTCAGTCTTTTTTTCTGCTGTTTGTAGATTACGATCCAAAAGCAAGCTGGTGGCAGTATTCTAATATTGCGCTTTTCTGAAAATTACATTCATATATGTGAACAGTAGTAGTGTCAGGAAGTTCTTTCCTCGCTGTGGTAGTATTCTATCCCTGTTCAAGGTTAGAACACTCTAAACTACGAGAAATGTTCTGCAAGTTCTTATTCTCCGCATATGGCTTGAACTCATGTCTTGGGGAAGAAAGAAGCTGTTCTACACAGGATCCTCATTGTCCCGATTGTGTGTCATTCTCACTGTTGTCTCTTTCCCTAGAAAGTTAAAGTTAATCCTTTTGAGTTCACTTTAATTCCTTTAGATCCTACTGTAACATCCCTCTATTATCTTCAGGCTTCTTCTCATTGACTATTGCCTTTAACTGTTTCTTAGCATCATACACATACCAGCGCCAGCACAAACACCAACGAAAACATTCATGATCCATGAATTAGTGTTTACTCTTTGCAGCACTATCGAGCAGAGTAGATAGAACTTGCCCACAGAATTTCCATTTAAAAAAAAAAAAAAAGATTGCCATCAAGTCAATTATGAATGTAAGACAGAGTAAAATTGGTTTCTGAGACTATGTCTTTATAGAAACAGATAGCCTCATCTTCCTTGAAGCAACTTGTGGGTTCTGTAGTTCTATACCCTGCTTCTATAGTTCTCGTTCTTTACCTTTACATTGTTCTTAATCTTTCTTCACAGCTTTTATTTCTAAATGCCTTGAGTCCATGACCTATAACTTTAAGCTTCAGTTTTCCTGCCCCCTAACTTAAAAACATTTGGAAGTTACTGCTCTAGATCACATAATTTTTTCTTAATCACATACATTTGCAATCTTCACATTACCTTAGGCTTCTTACCTCTCTGTACACATGCTTTTCCAGGTCTTTAAATTTTGCATTTATTGTCACTGGGGTACAGCCACCCCTGTGTAACCTCTAATCTTCAGATTACTGTAAGCACCTGAGCTTGTTAATCTCACCACCCAAAGTATCTGCCAGTATCTTAGAACCAAAGAAATTTTGAGCGAATTCAAAAACTCACTGCCATCAAGCCAATTAGGACTCAGCAACCCTATTGTAGATAATGTTTATTGAATGAATGGCGTTGTACTAGGTCTTTTACATATATTACACATTTAGTCATCAAAACAGCCCTACAAGGTAGCTAGCTATTCTTATCCTCACATCTCCATTTTAGAAATGAGGAAATTGCCAGTTAAGATTCTGGACTTGGCAGAGTCGTTGTGCTTTTGGGTAGAGAGCAGCCTGCTCCCCAGGCCATCTGTGTTCTTTCATTATACCATTCCCTGCTGGAGACAGACTCACACTGCCTGAGGATGTGTAACAACACATAAATATGTCTCTGTTGAGAAACACGGTACTGTTTCTAAACAACATAATTTAATGGTAACTTTTCCCAGAATAAATCTCTTTCTAGTAAACCTGCTTCGTCACTTAAAATGTACCTAACGTTCTTGTGTCTTTCTTATTCCAATTTCCTCCTGAGGATTTTCAAATTTGTCCTATTTCCTTTGCATATGATCTCCCATTTGTCGTGTGTGCAGATGTTTAGATATTACCGTGTAGCACAGAGTACTTCTACACAAATACTTCTCAGAATTGACTAGTGAGAAAGATGGTTCAGTGCTGAATTTCTGTCTTTCAGCTGATGGTTGCAGAGAAGAATGGAACAATCCGATTCTATGATCTTCTTGCACAACAGGCTATTTTGTCTCTTGAATCAGAACAGATGCCACTGATGTCAGCACACTGGTGCCTGAAAAACACCTTCAAAGTTGGAGCTGTTGCAGGAAGTGATTGGTTAATTTGGGATATTACGCAATCCAGGTACTTCCTCGATATATTGCATCTATTGCTTACAATTGCTTTAATAGCTCACTATTGCTGGATGATCCAGGGGCTGTTCTTGAATACCTATGGAGCAAAATCAGGTCGCTCCTAGGAGAAAAGCCAGAGCACAGGTTTTTGCATAGCAGATGGGTACCCAGACTTTGCTGTGTTACTTGGGAGTAACTCAATAAAAGACAGTGCAGAGAAAGAAAAATTTGGCCTAAGTGGTGTTTCCTTATGTCAGGAGCAAGAGAAAATCTTTTGAGTGATGGTGTTCCGTCCTGCTAAGTCACATTCATCTCTGTACCATATTTTATCTCATATAACACAGTATGTACTTGAAATTTTGTTACAGTGTCAATACGTTAAGCGTTGTGCCCTTAAAAGAGAAAATACCTTTAAAATCTCCCGTTAAGCATACCTACGTGAGTCTAAGATGTAATTCATAAAATGCAAACTGTTTTCTTTTAGCTATCCTCAAGAGAAGAAACCTGTGCACCTCGATCGAGCCTGTGTGTTCAGGTAGGACATCTGTGTTGGATTCTGTGAGTTTGATGAGCCTGTGCTGTGCCACCACCCGGAGCACTCTTAGCTTTTCCTATAGGGCTCTTTGTGCTTTCCTAACACTGGGGCCTGGGTAAGGGAATAGTTTGTTTTCCAAAATTTTCTTTGAAACTTTTGTGATAGCATACATTGCCACTTTGCTAGTATCACTCCAGTAACAGAGTATGTCCTTCCTAATATTATTCTATGCTGGTAAAGATATGACTATAAGTTTATTGCTATATATGAATGTAGATTATGGTTGATTTGAACCAAGTGTATGCTTGCTACCAATGACGGGGATTCAAAATGTCCGTGCAGGACAAGAGTAGGAGGAAAGTGCGAAACAAGCCCACCATCATAAAAGAGGCAAGGCCTCTGGTCAGACAGGGTAAGTGGGGCATTCATGCATGACTGTGGCTCTTAGTCATCCTCCAGGTCAGGAATTCAGTTCACCCACTGTAGTAGAGGAAGCAACCATTTAAGATCAAAAGGGCAGTGTTGACAGACAAAATTCAGAGTTAAGGAAGAAGGAGGAATGGAAACAGGAAGAAAGTGAGTTGATGACTGATACAATGAGGCTACAGTAGATGAGTTGAAACAAAATGTGTTTGAATTGTCAAAACTGATGATATGCTCCACAAACCTTCACCTAATTCATTCTCTCTCTCTCTCTCTCTCTCTCTCTCTCACACACACACACACACACACACACACACACACACTCTCACACGTACACACACATTTTATTTTTAAGGTCATGGAAAACTGCCATTATCTTTCAATTCTGTTTTCCCAGACTCTTTTCGGAGCCCTCATGTATGACTATGACTTCTTAGTTTCACTTAAACTATCATACAAATAGCTACTTGTACTTTTAGGTTTTTATAAAGTAATCCAGTATATGAAGTAGATTCATTAAGCTCTTTCAACTCTAAATGACAGGAATCCCAACTAACAGTGACTAAAACCAGTGAAACGTTTATTTTTTTATTAGTTCCAAATTATCTCCTGTAAAATTGTAAAACTTAAAAAAAAAAACATATTTTATGTTCCCTAGAATGAAATTCTATTTAACTACATGTCAGAAACGCACAGATTGTCAGAAGCATACTGACGTCACCATCGAGAATAAATGAATAAGAGCACTGTGAATCATGAGCTGTCAGCAAGAGGGTGCGTCAAGCACTCTTCCATGCTTCCGAGAGTCCAGAGCCTTCGTCTTTACCCTCGGCCACCCTCAGTGGCAGGACCCTGAGCCTGTTGCTTTGCAGTCACAGGATGACTGCCACAGCCTGGTCATCATCACTTCATTCCACATTGCCCAAAATAAGAGGAGAGGAAGGAGTACCTCCCTTCTGTTCCCATTCCCAATGGTTGGCTTAAACCAGATGTGCCTCTTCACCCGGGGTTGGACCCACAGCCACCTGAGCAACGGCAGGTCTCTTCTGCCGTGGTTAGGCGACTGTTAAACCGCAGTCTGCCAAACACAAAATATCAACTCGATTTTTTTTTTAATTTTCCCTTATATCTCCCCTACTGTGCTGAGTGCATCCCTGGACCTGTCACTGGAGCTTTATAAACATTTGCTGATATGTTGCTTTGAAATCCAGCATTACCATGTGCTTAAATACTCTAGGTCTTTATGCTATACAAAGCAATTTTAAGCATATGAGTGTACATATGAGTGTAAATTTTATAACATGTTATTAAGAGTGCTATTTTTTCTTTTTTAAATGTATTTTGAGATACTTGATATCTTTTTGATGACATATTTGTGTCTCCCACCACACAGTATGCCCTTTGGTTATAAGAAAGGGAAGGGGTTGAGTCACCAGGGTACAGTCAAGCATCAATGAAACACACTATATTCCTTGAGATTTCCTCAGCCCCACTGCCGTGACCCCAGTGCTGCTTCACAATTCAGACAAGCCCGGAACCCATACACAGGTATAGATAAGTGATGGGAACTCATGACACACAAAATCCAGGAACAGGAGTGGGAATGGTGATACTAGAAGGGTAGGGGAAAGAGGGCGAAGGAAAGGAGAAAGGAGAAACCAATCACAAAGATTGACACATAACCATACACCCCTCACCAGAGCGAAGAACAACTGAAAACATGGTGGGAGGGAGACAGCAATCAATGTGACAGATGAAAATAATAACAATGTACAATCTTATCGGGGCTGTGAGGGAGGGGGGTGAGCTGAAAGGGTTCAATAGAAAGTAAATGTCTAGAAGAGAATGAGGGCAACATATGTACAAACATGCCAGATCCAATTGATATATGGAGTGTGATAAGAGTTATATGAGCCCCCAATAAAATGATTTAAAAAAAAGAATGGAATCACAGATATGACAAATTCTTAAGTGTAATGGATTATACTTTGAAGGTGATAAGGTTGTTTCATTAAAAAATCTTACATACAAAAAAAAGGGGGCTGTGTTATCTCTGTATAACTGAAGCACACAAATATTTACAGCATGAGAATCTGTTTGTGCTAACCTCCTTGGAATTACTTTAGTTACCAGTCTTCATTGTAAAGCCATGTTAACAAATTTAGAGTTTTAAAATTACTGTTTTCATACAGAAAATGACTTCTTTCAGAAAAGTGTATAGCTCTCTGTAAGAAACTACCAATTTTTTATTCTGTCTTTTGTCCTAGGTGGTCCACAATTAGTGAAAGCTTGTTTGCAACAATGGGCTACCCAGGCAAAATGGCGAGCCAGTTTCAAATTCATCATTCAGGGCACCCTCAGGTAATCTGGAAATGTTTTATGGTATGCGTGGTTTTTTTTTTTTTTTGGGGGGGGGGGCATCACTGCTCTCCGGTGGTGGGAGTAGGAGGCCCAGCCCCACTGCTGGAATTGAACCTCCGTCCCAGTGGGCTCAGCCCCTGTTTGTTTGTTTTTTGGCATCACTGCTCTCCGGTGGTGGGAGTAGGAGGCCCAAGCCCCACTGCTGGAATTGAACCTCCGTCCCAGTGGGCCACAGTCCCGCGCACAACCACTACGCCACCGGGGCTCAGCCCCATGGTATGCGTGGTTTTTTAGTTTGTCTTTTCTACTTTTCCACCTATGGCCTCTGTTTTTGTTCCACCACCCCCCGCCCCCCAGCCTCTGTTTTTTAAATATGTAGCTAAAGGCATTCGTGAGTGCCTGCTATCTGCTTAAATTGGAAGAGAAAGTGTTTTGTAATACTTAAGTTTACCAGTGGCAGCATTTTTTTTTCTGCCAGTAATCATTGAAGAAGCAGATTACTTCTACTGGTTTATTTTTCTTGTATTTAATTGTGCTTGCCTGGTGTAGACAGCAAAAGGATGATTACGCCTACATCTGAGTTGCACTAGTTTTTCACAGATGAAGAGTATCTGTTACTCTCGCCAGCATAAACAAATACTGTGTATTTTACTTCGGAGGGGGCATATTTTTAATTGTATTCCCACTGTAGATACATTATCAGTTACTAATGTTAAAGGTCATTGTTAGTTGTTAACGTTGGCTATGTATGGAGCTGCCTTAATTCTTCATGTTTTGTAGCCCACCCTCATTGGCACCGTAGCTGTTGGATCAGGCCTTTCCTGGCATAGAACTCTGCCACTGTGTGCAATTGGAGGAGACCACAAGCTGCTGTTTTGGGTGACAGAAGTGTAAAAAAATTTCTCTCTCCTTTCGATCCATAAAATTTGTATTTTTAGTACAGATTTTGGGAGAATTTCTTATTTTTATATTAAAAGTACTATATGCACTAGAAATACCTCTGAGTGTTTTTGTTAAATAAAATGTTGGTGGTTTGAAAATTACTTTCTTACTCGTTCTCCCTATGTAGTTTTGTCGTTTTTTAAAACTGCATAAATGCCTCAGCAGCTCAGCTCCAAAGAAGAGGTGATGAAAGAAAAATAATGGTTTTGATTTATCACAGAATTCTTAAAAATGTATCTTCTATATTATGAATATATGCTGTTTTCTGAATTCTTTCTGTGTGTGTATGTGTAGGCATCATTGCCTCCTGGTGGGAGTAGGAGGCCTAGCCTTGCGCCTGGAGAGGTGGTGCTGGTTTTGAACCATGAGCCCTGTGGGCCGCAGTCCTGCACACAACTACTAGGCCACCGAGGCTCAGCCCTGTTTTCTGAATTCTTAAAGACACAGATATTTACAAAAGAGAAAAAGTTCTCTTCTATCAGTGTGATTCAAAGTGTGTGTGTGTGTGTGTGTGTGCGCGCGCGCGCGCGCGCACGCGCGCCATGGACACATTTTCACACTCTATATAGGAGTCAGTTCGTAAGTAATTAGAAAGATTACATATCATTCAGTATAATTTTTAAAAACAGTTTAAAGTTGCTTAAGAACATCATTGGTTATGTTAGACTGTACTGTTTGTCATATACATATCACTTGTTATACTTTAGAACCATCTATGGTATGTAGGCATGGTAAATTGAAATCACTTGCTAAGGTTCTTTTATCCAATCTTTCTAACTTCCACTTAGTGACTAAATAGCAGCGTACAAATAAGGTATGCTCTAACTCAAGGGTTGGGCAGTTTGGGGTATGAAAGTGAGCCCTCTCAGAAGCAGAAACAGGGAGCCCCATGACCATAAAGATAGAAGAGGCCCCTAGAAGACCATCATGGGTGAAGTTCCCGAGTGGAGTGCTGGAAGTAGCAGAGGCCTAAGCACTGAGACCATGACATAGAGGTCTGTGGGTTTTCTGACCCACAGAAAAAGTAAACCTGCATACCTTCCAACAAAGCCATAATTCGCAAAGTAGTGTGCCCTCTGGACACTTTTCAGTGCCAAAGGAACTCCGGAACACTTACCTGAGCATGGTGGGGACCCAGCGGCTGCCTGACTGAGAAGATGAGGACCAGAGAGAAGGCGTGCCTGCCAGCATGGCTGAGAAGAAGCACTTCTGCAAGCAATTGGGCTGTCTCCCAATGTTTTCTGATTCTGATTTATTTTGATCCAGCCCTGAGTATTGTCTGTGAATTCTGTGTAACTAATGCAACAAGTTTTTGAACCCAAGAGAGAAGTAGAATATCCTGGGGAACAGGAAATTGGAGGGTGGAGTCGTGTCCCACCTCTCCCTCACAGGAAACACCTTCAGTCAGAATGGAAGTTGGACTTCTCTTTTTTTTTTTTTTTTAATATTTTTTTTCCTAACCCTAACCTTAACACCTCTTCTCTTTTATGTAGCCACAGGTGGTCAGACCTGACCCCCATACTATTTCCATAATAGGATTAACCTTACCTTGAAAAATGAGTTCTTAGCTTAATATCTCTAACAATTCCTTTTTAAGAAACTTCATTCTTATCAAGACTTACAATTTTGTGTGTGTTTTTACATAGTTCCGTTGTGAGAATATACAAAGCAACATACACATCAACTCAATTTCTGACTCAGTGGCATTAGTCACCTCCTTTTGTGACTGTTGTCCCGCGAGTTGTCCCTCATTAACACATGCTCATTGGCCTCTGAGTACCCTTGGTAATCTTCTGAGTTGCCTTTAGTAGTTTAATCCCCTATGCATCATGCTCAAGGCAGACATCCATTACCAGTTAAGCTCAATTATTGTTTGGTTTTTAAAAGACATAAGGATTTATTTGGGGAAACGGATGTTTTTTGCCGTGGCACTTAGGGGCAGTAGAACAGACCTTCAAGCATCCTCTCAAAGATCATTGCAACCCTCTCTGTAATTCAGACAGATATGTCTTGTGGTACATCATGAAGCAGTCACAAAAGCTTAGGAATCTGTGCTCTTTCTGTTTGTCAGAGGTAGAGTTAAGTTGCTTCCTCCCCACTGCATTCTTGCACCGTATGCCCCTGTGAGAAGCTCGCTCTCCTTTAATCAATTGGAGCTAAGCATCACTACGTCCTGGAGTTGCTGTGAGGAGCAAGTGAATTTAAGGCAAATGAAAGCACGGAGGATGTGACCACCACACAAATCAGGGCTTTGTAGGCATCATTGCTTTCTCTCAAGGGCATGCCTCTTGTTATTGAGGGTTTGGAACTTTTTCAATCAGCTTTTTATTTTGAATTAGGTGGGAGTTTGCATACAAATCATTTTGCTTTCAACAACTTCCCCACCTTTTGCATGGCTTGCCCTCAATCCCACCTCCCCCCGGCCCATCCCCACCTCCGTTTTTCCCCAGGTAAACACCCAGTTCTTACACAGACCAGGGGTCAGCAAACTGACTTATGAGCCATATTCAGCTCTTTTCTGGACATGTGGTGTTGAAGTAAAACTGAAAATCAAAATAAGACTATCATAGCTTCATTTAAAGCTTCATTTATCTTGAGATAAGGACAGTTTCATTTGTAAAAGGACATGTATGGCTTTCAGATAATTTTTGAATTGTGAGGGATGGGATTGACTTCCTTCTCAAAAGTTTGTTCTGGCCTATTCCCCTACCAGCCTTGGGAATCATCAAAGTTTGATTCTTAAGAGTCTGAAAACCTTATCCCCCCAACCCCACCACATCAGGGGACATACACAATATTCACCTTTTGTGACTGGAGAGCCTTACTCAGCCTAATGTTTCCCAAATCCATCATGTTATAAGGTGTGCTTATTGTCATCAGCAGCCCTAAGTGATGCAGAGTATCCCATTGTGTGAATGTGGAGAATTTCGAACTTTTTTTTTCTGTTCATAATGCCAATAAGTTGGGGGGGGTTTGCTCAATCATATTGAATCAAGAATATTTAAGGTAAGAAATTGTTCAGATTATAATGAAATCGTGCCATAGTTGAGAAGCTTGGTGTAAATAGTTGCATGCTTTAGAGTACACATTTTTAAACTTCTTAATTTCCAAGTCAATCATTTAAAACGATGTCATTTTTATAAGGTTTGTAAAATGTCATGCCAAATAATATAGTTTCCCTTACCCTTTCATAAGCAGATTTTTAGTTTAGAAAAGCAATAAGGAGGGAATTCTGTCAGTGTTACCCTTGATAGTTGCTTAAAGAATTGCATTAAAAAACTGTAATTTTAGAATGTATCCAAAAACTAAGGGGCCATCCCTTAGGTCAGTGGATTTGAAAATGCCTTCTGCTTAGTGGAATTGACTTTGAAAGAGAGTCTGTGTTTAGGGATAGAGATTGGAGGAATGATAAGTTGGGTTTGAGTATCTGGGAGATGGCTTCTCTGGGAGAAGCACTTGTCCGAAATATGGTTCCCTTCCAAAATCATGACCATAGAGTCGACGCCAATTCATAGCAACTCTCGCGAGAGGCTCGCGCTGTCCCTGTGAGTTTCCAAAACTAACTACAAGCGTCGAGAGTTCCATCTTCCTCCTGAAGAGTGCCTGGTGGTTTCAACCTGCTGACCCCGTGGAATGCGGCCCAGCACAACCGCTGTACCACCCAGCCTCCTTAGAGTGCTGTCACCTCTGATTAGGGGAAAGGTCATTCCTGATGGTGGCGATAGCAGTTGTGCTAAAAGAGATGGGAGCTGTTAGCCTCCTTCAGGACATCATAATACCATTCGCGAATTACTATGGCAACTGTCAGTTTCTATTAGCTCACTTTCAGGAAGTAAGAGGAATCCCTTTACCTCTTTTTTTCAGGAGTGGAATACTTTCTTTCCCCTGGAGTAAGCATGGAGAACTCCAGCCTTCCTTTTCTTTCTTTACATCTGACATGTAGTCTTCATTCTGATTCCCAATTTTAATTACTTCAAAGTGGTAGGATAGTAATCTTTTCCGTGGTAAATGTTCTTTAAAATGTTTTTACATTGAAGACAAAAAAGATGAGAAACTGTTTAGATGAGGAATTTGTTCAGACCTTAAAAACCTAACTCAGTGCCATGGAGTCAACGCTGACTCACAGTGCCCCCTGTGAAAAGTTTCCAAGGCCCTGTCTTTCTCTGGCAGAACTGTGATGGTTTCGAACTGCCCAATGTCACAGCTACCCAGTTCTTGATGACTAGCAGGTGGTGGGAGGATGTGTGTGACCCAGTTTTCATTGTGTTAATAATATATCCAAGAGGCATTTCTTGCGTTGACAATAAATTTTTCTTAGGATGGTTTTACAGACATCATGGAGAGAGGAAAAATAAATTGTACTAAAGTTCAAGAACTTGGTCTAATTTAGAACTGTTGCAGCAAAAGTCAGAATATTACAAATCTGCAAGATGTCAGACCTAAAGCCTACTCTTTCAAAATGACGAGATTATAAATCCCATTTTATTTTTATGATTTGGCCTGTAGATTGTGAATATTTCAGTATCTCTTCCATGCCAAAACACAAAATCACACACCCATGCACTCCAATTTGTTTCTACTTTGGTAATTTGTGACTACATATTGACACTGACCTAGAAATGTTTCTGCTGCTGTTTTAAATCTCGTGTCAGTGGTGAAGAAATAGAATTCTGGTTTGCACATTTGTGTCTGGGATCTTGTAGTTGTCTAAACTCTGAAACTGTCCCAGAAATGCTGTAACAGATTAAACTGTGTCTCAAAAAAAAAAAATGTGTTGTGAATCCCAATCTCTGTGCTGGTGGCTAGGGAATGAGTTGTCTTGGTTATGTGAATGAGACAGAATTAGTGTAGGATGTTTGGAGATATAAAAGATTAAGGTCTAGTTAGCAAGGGGAAATGGGAAAGAGAAATGCCCAGCACACAAACCCACTCAGAAAAAACCAGGGCCTTCCTCCAGAACCAACAAAGAAAGCCTTTCCCAACTCGAACTCATTCTTCTGGCCTAGACCGAAAATAAATTTTTGTAAAGCCATGCACTTATGGTATTTCTTTTATACCAGCACTGTATAGCTAAGACAAATATGAACAAGGATAGTAAAAATTGAAATTCTTTTCCATTGCTGGTAGGACTATATTATGAAGAACAGTGTGATTCCTAAAAATCAAGAACTAGAAATAGAACTATAAAACACACACACACACACACACACACACACACACTGCTATCAAGTTGATTCCACCTCAGCTACCCCAGAGAGTAAGGTACAACAGCCCATGTGAGCCTGCAAGATTATACAGGAGTCGAAAGCTGTCTTTCTCCTGTGGGGCAGCTGTTCTGTTTGAACTGCTGACCTTGCAGTGAGCAGTCCAATATCACCACAGCTGCCTTATACCATTCCTTGGTATAATCCCAGAAGACAAAAAATATATACTAGTACACCAATATTCTTCATGGCACCATTCACAATAGCACATATTGGAAGCAACCTAGCCCATCAACAGATGAATGGGTAAATCAAGTGTGGTTCATGCATTTGTACAATCAACTCTTAAACTAATAGGAAAAATGAAGACTTGATACATGCGGTCCTGTGAATGGAGCTTAAAGCCATCATGTCGAGCAAAATTAGCCAAATGTACAAATATTGGATGACCTCGCATAAGAAAAGAAAAGATAGAACAAAGTATTAGTACTTAATAAGGATGGGAGAGGGCTGAGCCCCGGTGGCGTAGTGGTTGTGCGCAGGACTGCGGCCCACTGGGACGGAGGTTCAATTCTAGCAGTGGGGCTGGACCTTCTACTCCCACCACCGGAGAGCAGTGATGCCCACAAAAAAAAAAAAAAATAAGGATGGGAGGGAGGAGGAAAACTCGGGGGAAGGGACAATGTGGAAAGTCGCATTAGTTTAGCTCACAGTTGGATGGCTACTTGTACACCTGTAAAACGTTGAATTGGTAAGAGTGGTATGATTGTTCATTTATAATAACCAAAAAAAGGGTAGATGTTGAGTCTATTTATTTTTAAAGTCACTGCCATTGTCTTACAGCATAGTATCTCCAGGGATTTGATTCCTTGGTTTATAGGTTTAGGGTCATGATTTCATTAAACACCCCACTATTGTATACTGGCATAACAATATACAGATGACCATTGAATATCACAAGGTTTAGAGACACTGACTTCCTCCCTACTCAGAAATCCACGAAGAACTTTTAAAAGTTTCTTTAAATAGAATACTATTAACCAGAAGCCACCCAATAAACAATATGTGCTGTATACATTATACACTAAACCCAGAAAAAAAATTCATTTATCAGATTAAAAAGGTGTTTGGCAAAAGGCACAAAGGTTTTCATGCCTGCTAGCATAGCTGTGCAGATGACTTTATGAGTTTTCTTATAATAGTCTGTAACTAAAATCATTTATTTTGACAGATCAATCTACATATAAGCATCTCAACTTTTTATCATAATATTCTGGTTTTTCCTGTTATTCTAGACAGTTCCAGTATCATGTGACACTTTGCATGGGTTCCACTATGTTATTCAAGGTTTATCATCTCAAAATAAAATACGCAACCATAAGAGATCACTGTTTACTGAGATTAACCTTCATTCAGAGCTGATTAGTGTCACATGCTTTAAAAAAAAAATCCACATATAAGTGACCTGCACCATTCCATCTCATGTTGTTCAAGGTTCCGTGGCTTGGTGCTGTGTAGAGCTTGGGGTATTGAAAGCTTTCAAGCAGCCATCCAAGGCACTATTGATCTCTATTCATTTGGAGCAACAGATGAAACAGAGTTAGGAATAAGAGGAAAATATGGAATGTATGTCTAATTACCTCCATGAACAACTGCCTTTCTGTTGTGAAGAATTGGATAGCGCCTGCTACTATGAAAGTTTTGATCAAAGATTTCCATAAAGGAATCCTGATCAAAGGGGGATATATAATTGAAGTTCTCATAATCATGAACGCTGAACTTTCTAGGGCCAAGACTAGTAGATGAACCTTGAAAATATTGCCCTGAGATAATCTTTAAACTCTAGATGAAAATTAGCTCCACAATCATCTTAAAACTGAACAAAAGTATAGCTTCTTTTATAACTAAAAATTCTCTGCCTGGAATGTTCAACTCTTTTTTTTTTAATCATGTTAATGGGGCCTCATACAACTCAACACAATCCACTCATCCATCCATTGTATGTCAAGAACATTTGTACATTTGTTGCCATTATTTTTACTTAAGCTCTTGGTATCAGCTCCTCATTTTTCCCCTTCCTGCCCACCTCCCCCTCCCTCATGCACCCTTGGCAATTTACAAATTATTATTACTTTGTCATATACCGTCGATGTCTCCCTTCATCCACTTTTCTGTTGTCCATCTCCCAGGGAGGAGGGTATATGTAGATCTTTGTAATCGGTCCCCCCTTTCTACTCCACCTTCCCTCTACCCTCCCAGTATCACCACTCTCATCACTGGTCCTGAAGGAATCAACTGTCCTGGGTTCCCTATTTTTCTGGTTCCTATCTGAACCAGTGTACATCCTCTGTTCTAGCCGGATTTGGAGGATATTATTGGGATCATGATATTATTGGGGAGGAAGCACTGAAGAACTACAGGAAAGTTGTATGTTTCATCATTGCTACTGCACCCTGAGACTGGCTCATCTCCCCGCAGTCATTCTGTAAGGGAATGTCCCATTATCTACTGATGGGATTCAGGGATCCAATCTGTACTTCCTCTCATTTACAATGATATAATTTTTAGTTCTTTGATGCCTGATACCTGATCCCTTCTATCCCTTGTGGTCACACAGGTTGGTGTGCTTCTTCCATGTGGGCTTTGTTGTTTCTGAGCTAAATGACTGCTTGTTTATCTTCAAGTCTTTAAGCCCCCAGATGCTCTATCTTTTGAAAGCAACATCAGCTTTCTCCCAACACATTGGCTTATGCACACATTTGTCTTCAGTGATTGCGTCAGGAAAGTGAGCATCATGGAATGCCAATTAATAGAACAAGTGTTCTTGCATTGAGAAAGTACTTGAGTGGATGCCCAGTGTCCATCTGCTGCCTTAATGCCAAACCTATAAATATATGCACATATATCTATTTCCCCATCATAAATATATTTACCAATGTACATGCCTGTATTTAGACCTCTATAATGCCCTTTACCTCCTAGTTCTTTCTTCTTTTTCCTTTTCCTTTTCTCTTGTCCCACTCTCATACTCAGCCTTCATTTGGGTTTCAGTAATTTCTCTCTGTTACTTTACCCTTGATCTATCCCTACCAGTCCTCTTACAACCCCCTTGCCACTGATTTTAGATCACTTGTCGTTTCCTTGTCCCTGGGTTGATCAACACCACCTCCTTTCCCCCACTTTCCCCTCTCTCATGCCCCCCCAGAACCATTGGTCCCATTGTTTTCTCCTGCAGACTGTTTATCCAGCCTATCTTATCTAGATAGACCTGCAGAGATAATAATATGCACAAAAATAAGACAGAGCAAGATGAAGTGATAAAAGAAAATAAAACAATGATGACAAAAAAAACAATGTCCAGAAAAATGAATAAGTAAAAATAATGATGATGATAATAAACAAAAGCCTGTAAATAGTCCAAGGTCTGTTTGTTGATCTCTAGAAGTGTCCTCTGGTTATGTCTGATGAGGTGCTATTCCCTGGTCCCAAAGTCTATCCTTGGCACTCCCTCAGGACCTCCATGCTCTGCTCCCCATGCTGTTCTGCTGCATACCCTTAGTGTTTTGCCTCAGTGTGGTGGAGTCAGACCGTGTGCAACCCCAACCCTGTGTCTCCAATGTTATCCCCCAAATAGCTTTGAGTCAGTGAGGGATTTTTTTCTCATACGGTCCGACCTGGGTGGGGAAATCATCCTCAAGGCTTGGTGGACCAGGATGTGCTCCACTCCTTATGTCTTCCCCTTCATTTGCTCCCGTGTGCTCTGGTCAGACAAGTCCCTCTCCCCAAGCTGCAGCTCCAGTGCTGTCCTCTAAAGTAACTTCTTCCAGGGGGAAGAGCAGCTGTTCACGTAGTTGGTATTGGGGCAAGGCCTACAGACCCTTCCACTAGCTCTCCACTTTGTGCTGTCATAATACATTCACATTGTAGAACATTAGGTCTAAGTCTGGTCCCTCTTTCGTGGTAGAGATACAAACAATACCCTCCCCTTCGATGGATTAGTGCTCTGTTCCCCCACAACACATTGCTGTCTTCCCACCCACCCCTTCCTTTTTAGTTGGCTATTGTATGTAGCCCCGGATTTGGTCTGGCCCCTGCCATAGTACCTAGACCTCACCCCAGGTATGTTTGTATATAGTAGCTTTTTCCCTATGCCCTTTGGCATTTTTTTAAGCTTACCTCAATGGGCTCATGCTGTACCTGTCTTTTTGCACTTTGCTTACTTCACTTAGCCTAATTTCCTCCAATTCTTCCCATGTGGTGGTATGCTTCCTGTGTTCATCACTGCTTTTCAGTGGTGCGTAGTACTCCATTGTATGTATATACCATAGTTTTTTAATCCATCCGTCAGTTGATGGAAATCTGAGTTGTTTCCAACTTCTTGCAATTGTGAACTGTGCCATGATGGAACATTCAATGCCTTTTAAGGTCTATGTAGGATCAACTGGACAACAGCGATTGGACAGGAACCTTGAGGGGCAGTGCATTTATGTTAGCAAAAGAAGAATAACTCAAAAAGACAGTTGATTGCATACCTCAAAGAATGGAATTCCCAGCAGCAGCTCTCCAGGAACAAGGCTGGGCCTCCTACTCCCACCAGAGGGCAGTGATGCCCCCCCAAAAAAGAATAGAATGTCATGGAATTGTACATAGAACATTAGAGTGTATCAGTTTTATTATGTACAATCTAAACAACAAAATAAACAAATTTTAGAGGGGGGTAAATGATCGTTGTGATGGTCTGTTTCTACAACTTTCAATAGTTTGGTCAAATCCTTAGAAACAGCACTCTTCCTAGTCAAATACCTTTATCAAGGTGCCCTGTACTCAGGAAAGAAGACAAGAGACAACACCTGCACCTTTAACACCATACTGATTCATTTTAAGAAGCATTTCAAAAGCATTTCATAGCCCTCAGCATGTGTTTCCCTCATAAATTTAAAGGAAGGATCTTTAAAAGGCAAATCAGAGTTGTTTTGTTTGTTTGGGGTGGGGGGGGGTGTTTTGTATTTTTAACCAACATGATTTTAATGTATAGCTGCCACTCATCAACTAAACAGTAATACAGCAAAATGATTAGGATATTGGCTTTGTGGATCTCATTTCACGAAAGGAAAACTGAATACACATTGGATAACATAGCCATGACTCAAACTCAACTTGTTTCTTTTGCATGCGGAGTCCCAGACTTCATGGAAAATCAAAAGCAATCCACCTATGTTTTTATTTTGTCAGCTATTCGCTAATATGCCTTAATAAAAACAGTTGACTGTCTGTGGGATGATGTGATATTTGTTGGGAATTCTTTTTTTTTTTTTCAGATTAGCTTATTTTGATTCAATTTCTTGTTGTTAAGTTCCAATGAGTCAATTCCGACCCATCATGACACTGTGCACAACAGAAGGAAACACTCCACAGTGCCACACTCTCCTAGCAAGTGTTCTCACCCCTGAGTCAATCATTGCGGCCATGGCGCCAGTCCTTCTCATTAAGGGCCTTGTTCTTTCTTGCTGCCTCTCCACTTTACAGAGCATGATTTCCTTCACCAGAGACTGGTCTCTCCTGACAAAAGTTCCAATGTATATAAGACCAAGTCTTGCCATCCTTGGCTCTTAAGGAGGCCTTCCGTCTTCCGTGAGAGATTGGCTCCTCCTTTCAGCAGTCCACGGTACTTTCAATATTTTTCTCCAGCACCATCGTTCAAACGAATCAAGTCTTCCACCTCATTCGGTGTCCAACTTTCATCAGCATTTGAGGCAACGGAAAATATCCCGGCTCGGATCAGTCCCGCCTTAGTCCTCAAAGTCACATCTGTGCTTGACAATACTCTGAAGACATCTGGAGCAGCAGGTTTTTATATCTTTGGTGTATGGCCATTTGCCTTCCCAATTGATAAACAATAACTTGGGGCTTATAACACCTAATGTCTTTGTCATCTGGGGCTACTACAACAGAAATGCCACTGTGAGATGGCTTAAGTCAATAAAAATCTCTTGGCTCATCATTTCAGAGGACAGAAGTTTGAATCCAGAGCCCCAGTTCTAGGGAAGGGCGTTCTCTTTTCTTTTTGACACTGGAAACAGGCCTTGACTTTGCATCTTCTGGTCTTTGGCATCTACCTTCAATTATTTCTGCTTGCTCCTTTGCTTCTTTACGCTCCTTTATATCCCAAAAGAAACTGCTTTAAAACCTACCCTGCCTTACTGCCGCCTAAAACAAAACAAAGCTCATTCTCAACCTGGAATATAACCATAGGCACAGAGGCTAGAATTGACAATACTATAGGAGGAATCTACTACTTACACAAAATCCATAGGAACAGTGGAGAGTAAGGGGTGAGGGCAAGCCACTGGTTTTCTCAGCCATTGCAAACAGTTTGGGTAGCTGGATCGATATGTTAAAATTCTGACCTTACACAATGGAAGCATTTCAACCAACCGGATTTATAGTGTTGTTCCGAGTGGAGTGACTACTGCTTTTTATTGTAATAAAAGCCAATAAAGGCTGCTGGTATCTTTGCTCCTAATGGTGATTAAACACAAAACTTTGATCTTTATTGTAAGCACAGCTGTTGTCCTATGATCAAGCCAAATCCAGACAAGATTCCATTCTGGCCAAAATTAAGGTTAATCTTTGAAATCATCTCAAGTAAGGGCTTTCTAATATTGTTTTAGGAAATCTCTATTTATACAGACAGTGTTATAAGAGAAATAAGCCCCAGACAACTAACCTCAAAAGTCAGCCAGAGGCAAGTAGTGATAAATTATACCGCAACGATAAAGCAGGGGCAGGCTCCACAATTCAGTGCGTGTGTGTGCATTGTAACTTAGACTATAACTGTGAGAAGTCGTTTTCTCAGCATTAAGTTTCAATCAGATGAATATCAGGTACCTTTTTTAAGACTATTGCTACCATTTTTTAAATTGAGTATCTAGGTGTGATGGGTAGGTTTGTGATGCCAACATGGCCACAGGTAGGTCTGTGGTGACAGCACAGCCAATGAACACACGGGATGAATTGAAGGGCAGGGATAGGAAGGGCTCGGCGAGTCCCGCCCTCTCTCTTGCTTTCGGATCTTGTTCTTGGACCAGACTGCTATCTTGTTCCTCCTGTGCCTCGACCTCCAAGCAACACTACCTGTGGGACACCTAATTGTGTACTGTGGAGCTGTGAGTTGAGGTGCCTTCAAGCCCTACTTCACCACACCCCTGGGATATACGTCTCTTGAGCTGGGGACTGTTGGACTCTGCCATCTGGCTGACTGTTGGCGACCTGCTCTGCTGTGTGCTGCCTGTGACCAGATAGCCTGGATTACTCTACAGAGGACTACTCAGCGGCCCTCAAGACTTGAAGGACTGCCAGTCTTCTAGCTGTCTCACACAAGTGAGTTGCACCGAGCAATTTGTACTGTTTTATAGACAGTTAACTGTTTCTTTCTTATCATATATACCCTTCTCTATATATAAATATATTAAGAGAATTACCAGTGACCTGGTTTTATTTCTCTAAGAGAACCCTGCCCAACACACTAGGTTTAATTGCTAGTTCTTTTTCAACTAATGCTAGTGAAAACTAAGCATTTATTACAAATAGAATTACTAGAATTACTCAGATATACTTTATTATAGTTATAAAGGTTCATCTTTATATTTCCAGGATTCTAAAAAAAACCTAAATTAAGGTATGGATGTGGGGCTTTAGACACTTTTCCATACATATTTATAGAACTAATGTTCCTGAGAATTGGACATCAGTTCCTCAAGCTTTGTGGTGTTCAGCTTAGCACGTAGTTCTCTCTAAATTGCCTGTAGCTATGAAACCATCTACAGGGAGTTTTCCTTAGCTAACATCACCAGAGGTCTCATAAAATTGATTTTGAGCAAATATAGCTGCTTATAGGTACAGCTACTTTATAATATCCTGGACTTAATCCACAAATACATAAAACCCAAAGCCTATAGAGCTTACCAACATTGTTTACCTATTTTTTTACCTCGCTATCCACACACCCACCTCAAAATCTAAGATGTATTCCTGTGTAAACAGAATCTTTATAAACCCCGGACCAGTGTTCCCCAACCTAGTGGCAGCCTGTCTTGGGAGAATCTAAAATTATCACTAAAATTCCTCAAAAATGATATGAGGGGGCTTCAAAAAGTTTGTGGAAAAGTTGCATTAGAGGACAATGGGACTTTCCTATGAATGTTTTAAAGCCCCCTCAGATGCATAATTACCACAATCAAAATTCTCTTTTTGTTTTTCTTCAGGAGTTATGGCCTCCTTGGGAGAGTAGAACTGCATAGATAGCTGTGGTAGATAAATAATCATTTGTCAATTTGAGGATTAAGAGTGTAGGGGTGTAGTCTAGCTTGTCAATCACATCATAACCAATGAGGCCTCTGTGTAGGCTTGGTCTTTTTCCTGAAAATTCTGGAAAATCTGGTACTTCCTTCTTTGAGGTGGGAGAAACTCTGCTCACACCCTGGGAGACATAGCAGCTGACAAGACACATGGACCAATCCTGTTGCAGCTCTGGGTGCTGGAGAAGCCATGCAGAGACACCTGCCAGTGATGAAATGCTTACAACACCATTGGATCCAAAGACTTTCTACCCACTGGCCTGTGATCTTCTACATTGCATGTGTTTTGTGAGTCTGAAGAGAACTTTATAGATTGCTGTTGGACAGATGGGCTAATATCAAACTTATGGACTTGATCTGGACTGGGCTGGGATGTTTTCCCAATATTCAATTGCTCCTGTATATAAATCTCTGTGTCCATGAATTTGTTTCTCTAGTCTACCCAGACCAACACAATAGCCCTAACATCAAACTTGCTAATATAATTCTAGAAGACATTCTGGTTTCAGGTATTAATGGATTCCCCAGAAATTGTCATCCTCTTACCCAAAACACCATACTAGGTGGTAGTTGCGATGAGGCAATCAATAGTCCCCTTCTTTCAGAGCTAGTGGCTTTGAGGAATCTCATTTGGCAATCTTGCCAAAAAGACAAGGGAAAAAATATCATTGCCACTGAGTTAATTCTGATTCATAGGACCCTATTGGGCTAAGTAGACTGACCATTTTCAAGCTGTCAATCCTTACTAGAGCCAAAGGCCTCCTCTTTCATCCCTGGAGCCACAGGCGGCCTGTAACTGCTGATCTCCAGTGGTTCTCAATGTGTAACCCATTACACCACCAGGGCTGCTTCAGAAATCATGAAAGTTCCCCAGGGAGGCGGGCGGTTCAAAAAGTTTATGAATGATGATGAGCCCCGGTGGCGCAGTGGTTATGTGTGGGACTGCGATCCACAGTGTTGGCGGTTCAAATCCAGCAGCAGCTCTCCAGGAGCGAAGCTGTGCCTCCTACTCCTACTAGGGCAGTGATGCCAAAATTTTTTTTTTTAATTTTTTAAGTTTATGGAAGGGGCTGAGCCCTCGTGGCGTAGTGGTTGAGTGTGGGACTGCGACCCACTGGCATGACGGTTCAAATCCAGCAGCAGCTCTCCAGGAGTAAGGCTGGGTAGCTCCCACGACCACCAGAGGGCAGTGATGCCCAAAAACAAACAAAAAAGTTTATGGAAGAATTTTATTATCTTTTAATTCTATTTTTCTATGTCTATTTTTGTATTTATTAATATATAAAATATAAGCATATATGATGCAATATTCTTACACATGCATATGTATAACTGCATCAATATTGATATGATTAACCCAATTCTGACTGATGAAATGACCATTTGTAGGCTATATTAAGATGAGTATTATTCTGGCTATAGAAGATAGCCATTCTGTTATATTCTGCTTATGCTTGTTTATATTAGTGTATACCTCAGAAAAGCAGCACCACTGGACTCACCCACTTGAAGATGTGTTATTTGTTCATGTATTGTTTGGAAAATGAAACCCAGGAATGTTAAGCCTACAGGGTAAGAAACTATAGCAGAGGTTTGGGGGGAGGGGGTTATAGAAGGGTTGGTGAGATAAAAGCGAGATGATGTCAAGAAGTCTAGGAAGGAAAAGTGTTTTGGAAAGTGTGTATGATCATGGAAGATATTACACAATTATGTTTGATATGATGGAATTACTCAACGATATGACATATGTATCGACTCCCAAGTTACAGCAGATTCAGGAATGAGTTTTGCACTTGCACTAAATCCTAGCTCCAACTTTTTTTTTTGGTGGGGGGGGCATCACTGCTCTCCGGTGGTGGGAGTAGGAGGTTCAGCCCCACTGCTGGAATTGAACCTCTGCCCCAGTGGGCCGCAGTCCCGCGCACAACCACTGCACCACCGGGACTCAGCCCTAGCTCCAACTTAAGAAGAGTTAGTTCTTACATCATGGTCCTGCTACGTGCTTACCTTCATGAAATGACGACTGAAGACAAAGGTGCTACACTGTAAATTGTGATGAAGAAGCCAGATGGTGCTCTGCTGTCAGTCAGAATGGTGTCTGAGGTCTTAAAGGCTTGTATTCAAACAAGCAGCCATCTAAGCGAGGAGTCAACCAAGTCCATGTGGAAGAAGAACACCAGCTTGTATGATCCAGATATGACAATTAAAAAATTCAAATATGGGGAGGAGAAAATCATCAGAGTAAAAAATGATGAACACTCAATTTGTGGAGGGCTATCAGGCATGGTGGGAACCCAAAACCCATCTGTGGAGTATCTGGTCTGACTGACCCAGGGACAGATCCACTCTAACCACAGGCAAGTCTTGGTCAAACTTACTATCAGGCAGAGACCATTGTAATCTTGATTATGCTAAATCAACCTTGATACGTGGTCAACAGACCATCCTACAGGTGGTACCTGAACATGTTCTGGGTGCAAGTAGCTCTTACTAGGTCTTCCCTCCATTTTTAATGTTGTTGGCACCTGTCCCTTCTATGCAATATTTGTATCTTTGTCTGTATACTATTATGTTTTTATACTTACCACTTTAGTGGAATTTATTTTGCATTGTTTTCTGTTGGCTCTCTCAGCTGTGAACCACTGGAGGAATGGATACATAATGAGAATAACTGATCCAAGGGATTGTAGGGAATACAGGTTTGATGGTGGATGATTAGGAGGCTAAGATGGTCTTGGGAGTGAATGGTGAAGAAGGGAGGGGGGAGGAAGCACTAGAATAGATTGTGCTTGACTAACTCTTCTTGGAGGTAATTTCACCATGGGAGGGAGAATATTCTAAAAAAAAAATTGATGTGGAGAGTGATGGTTCAATTCTCCTTGATATGATTGAGTGATTGAACTATTGGACTATATGATATGTAAACTACTTGCCAATAAAATGGTTAGAAAAATTTTAAATATAAAATATGAAAAAAGTAGAAATTATCTACCATGTTCAAGATGCCAATAAGTCAAATCCCAAATTCACTGCTGTTAAGATAGTTCCAATCAATCCATGGTGACCCCGTGTTGTGGAGTAGAACTGTCATATATGATGTGCTTGGCTGTTGTTTTTATGAAAGCCAATCACCAGGCCTTTCTTTCACAGCACCACTGAGCACCATTAACTTTTCATTCCGTAGGTGAGCACAAATTATCTGTGCTACCCAAGGATCTTTAAGACTCTAGTAAGTATAAGAAAGTATAAAGAAAATGATAACTAAGAGCTCTGAGCTTCAAGAAATTACAAGAAGATTGACAATACCAAATGGTCACACAAAATACCAGTCTCGTATCTCTAACTCACATCCATCAAGGCGATTCTGACTCACAGTTACCTTAAAGAACAGGGCAGAAGATTCTTCTCTGGGCTTGTGAGACTGAGTAGGAAGCCTCCTTTTTCTCCCTGAGGTCTAGCTGACATTGCAACTAGCGGCCCACCATGTAACCAGCTATGCCACCAGGGCTGAGTAATGCAGGTAAGTAATGTTATAAGGACTAAAAGAAGCGAAGATAACTGGATTCGTGGTGTTGACTTTGCAAGGCAGGGAAGTGAAGATGACATGAGTTTCTGTCACAGACCCACGCCTAAGAATGTGGGGCACCCTTTTCTCTGGAGTACAGTGTTTGAGGAGTAGCTGAAACAGGAGGCCTGCTTTGGATGAGGAAGAGACACCCGTACAAATACCCCCATTCTCACCCTTGCCTTGCATTACCATGCAGCTGCTCTTTACCCCAGATCATTTCTTATGAAACAGAAGCAAGAAGACTGAACTCGGAAGTGAGGTGCCTTCCCAAAACTAAAGCAATGCTTGAAAGTCTGAACAGTGAAAGAGAAGATCTTTCATCAACATTTTCAGAGAATGCAGGATAATCATTAGGACACCTGCTGTGTTACTAGGGACCCCCTAACTTCAGATACCCCTCAGTTCTAAAGTCAATGTTCTAAAGAGGAATCCAGTCTCCTGCCCAGAAGACCTAAGTCTGCAAACCAACTTTCTGAGTGAAGTTAGCATACCCAAAACAGTTTTACGGTGGCATCTTGAAAAAGGGAATTCTTAGCACGATTGATTTCACTGGCTGAAAATTCACCGACCCACCAAACACAAACAGAAGCATAATATCACACCCAGAGAAGGGAAACAGGATAAGGATGGAAGGTGTTTGTCTACATCTCCATTACTATTAATCCCCATTTTGCTCCTTGAAACAGAGTGGGAGAAAACAAAAGACAAATGGGAGCCCAGCTCTCATCTTTCCTCCCACCTAAGAATGCATCCAAGATAATAAATAATAACAACATGATAGTGATCATCCAAGAAAAGAAAATCAATATTAAAAATTTCCAAAGATTGATTTTTAAATTGAATTGACATATACAGATGGCATTTATAGTCTGTTCTTTGAAATCAATATTCATTACAATCAACTTCTTTTCCTTCCAAATTTTGTAGCAGTAAATGAAATCCAGCCATACGTTTCCAAAAGCATCCTGGGGTATCTGTTAAGCAAGCACTGAATGAGCACAGGACTGCTCATCCCATGGTCCATGGTTTGAACCCACCAGATGCTCCACAGGAGAAGCTGCTCCAGCAACTTTCTGTTCCTATAAAGATTGCCAGCCTCAGAAACCCTAGACAGGGACAGCCATGAGTCAACAGGTACTGGATGCTAATAGGTTTGGGTTGTTGTTTAGGGACAGCATTTTCAAAGTAAGAAAGTCTGGAGGAAGATACATAGTGCTGGAGATGCTGACAGTTGGTCAAGACTTCCAGCAATAGGTTGTAGTTAATGGTACTGGAAATTCCATTACTAAGACGTAAACAGTGCTCTCAGGAGCTACAGATGATTAATGAGCAGTCACATCAGAGATCCTAGAATGCAGAAAGAAACTGCCATTCTTCTTCCATCTCTTCTAGCATTATACGTTGACTTTGTTTTTTAAGAAACCAAGCCACTTTTGAAATATTCTTTGCCAAGTAAGTGGCTAACTGGAAGCAAGTTCATGAATCCACCGTTTTAATTTTATTTTGCGATTTGATCAAAGAGTCTAACACCATGAAAGCTACTGAGGGCGGTGGGATCATCAAAGCCTCATGAAAGCTACTGAGGGCTGTGAGATCACCAGTTGTCATATGTTAATTGGGCTAGCTGGGAGGGAATGGGAGGACACAAATGGAAGGAAGTGAGAGTGGACATCTTTTGAAAGGTCCTTCTGAAATAGGTAGCTGGAAAGGGAAGGATGTGGAGTCAAGAGCTTTACTTTAAGATGGGTGAAACGATAGCATGTGTGTATCCAGAAGGGAATGACCCAATAAAAGGGGGAAACATTAAAGACTGGAGGAGGGAAGTACATTAGAGCTTAAAGTCTGAACACCCAGTATGCAGTAGGCTATGGATAACAGAGTTCAAAATCGATTGGCAAGGTGCCCACATAGATTCACCCTCTGGTGAGTTCCCTCTGACTATTGAACCTGGGATATGGATAATTTTGCTACCAGACAGAGTGCATTGGAATATGGATTAATGTAGATGTAGTTAGGTTAAAATTTAACACCTTATCATTTGTTCTCCTCTTTGATCCATTTTAAATTTGTTCTATTTTTAATACTTTATATCTGCGATTTTTCTTTGTTTTGTTAATGTTGGACAAGTTTTTCGTTTATTTTGTATATGTTTTTCTTTACAAGAAATCTATGATAGGTAAATCTGTAGAGATAGTAACTGGATTAATAGTTTCTTAGGATTATGGCGAGAGGTTTGGTGAAAATAGGGAGGTAATAAGGAGTACAAAAGTGAATAAAGTGTTCTAAAGTTGATTGTGTTGATAATTGCATGTTTCTTTTTAGTATGTTTAAATCATTAAATTGTATGGTATGTTAATTTGTTAGTCTGGGTAGATGAGAGAAACAACTTCATAGACACTCATATGTGTATAAGAAAGAGCTTGACATATAAGAGCAGTTAAATATTGAGAAGACATCCCAGGCTAGTCCAGATCAAGTCCATAAGTCCAATGTCAGCCCATATGTCTGATACCAATCTATAAGCTCCTCTTCACAGACTCACAAAGCACAGGCAAAGACACCAATTGCAGACAATCACAGGCAAGTGGGTGCAAAGTCTTGTGGATTCAGTGGCTGTAAAAGCATCTGAGTGCTGGCAGGGGTCTTCATGTGACTCCTCCAGTTCCCAGGGCATGAAGTATATCAGCGTAACACCACGTGTCTTGTCAGTAGAGCTTCTCTAAGGGAGTAAGTCCAGAGTCTCTCCCAGCAGATCCCTGAACTCGCAGGTGAGGCCATGCCCACACAAAGGCCTCATTGGTTAAAATCCAACTGACAGACTAGACTCCACCCCTTCACTTTTAATGCTCCCAAGTCGCAAATTGACACAAAATTATATAACTACCACAATGGAAAATATATCAATAGAACTGTTAAAACTTTTTAAAAAGAAAGAAAACAGGTATCTGAGAACAAACAATATGTAACTTCATTCCCTAGTTCTTTGGAGACTTCACACTTTTAATTAGATATGAGAAATCAAAGCAAATTAAATTTACACTTGCATATGGCTCATTGAAAAAAGGAAACTGGTGATGGAGTAAAGATGGGGGGAATCGGGGTTATATTTTTGAGTAAGTAATGGTAGCTAGTACATAGAGAAAGGAACGTTTGTTGAACAGTAGGGAGAGGTTAACTGTAGTCAAGAGTGCAGAACATTGAATTTACTAGCTTTTTGTCAGTAACTGTCATGTATGGAAGGAAGGACAGGTTTATTGAGTGATCACTATGAGTTTCGGGATCTAAACCAGGCAAAAAAAACGATGTGAGGACTTGAGGCAAAGGTACAGGGAGAAAGTGGAGTCCCAGTGGCTCAGTACCCGACAACATTTTCATGCTATACATAAGGTTTTCAGTGGCTAATTCTTCTGAAGCAGAGTGCCAGTTCTTGCTTCACAGGTGCAGGACCAGGCAGTGTTTTGCTCTGTGTTTTTAGGGTCACTGAAACTCCAAACCGACATGATGGCACCAAACAACAGTGATGGCTCAAGGTAAGGAGAAGAGGTTCAGCTGTGCTACCTGGACAGTGAGATGTGTCCAATGAATGTTACGGAGAAAGAGAAGCTATCTGACAATGACGAGCTCCAGGGCATGACACTAGAAGGATGGGGAGGGTGGACATAAGAAAACGCAGGGCAAGCCCACCAAAGCTGAGAAGTGTGAGGATCTGAAGTCAAGATACCGGAAGATCATCTTTACAGATATTTGAATACCAAGAGGTAGAATAAGAAAAGTATCAGAAATGACGTCAATGAAACACAAATCAAGAGCTTCAGCTAATAAGCAGGAGTTATTTAAGAGGCATGAACTGGAACAATTCAACGGCAACTAACTAACCACAACAAAGAAGCACCTGCGGAGGCTTACTGAAAGGTATCAGTTACTATACAATTGCACTAATTCAGAGGTGTGGGGCATTTCCAGGAGAAAAGGAAAAATAATTGTCGGGTGGCTGTGAGGAAGAAGGACAAATACTGTCTCAGCTGAAGATTCAGGGAAATGGGAGAAAACAACCACAAACGGCACAGAAAGTGGCATCCTCGACTGTCATTTCGAGCAGGACGAGAGGAAGGATCTAATAAGAGACTGAGAAACTGGGGACTTTGCGAAGAACTGAATTCTGGAGGACACTGAGGCAAGGCTGTCAGACTGGAGATGGCAGGAGGGAAGGACATACAAAAATGCACACAAGAGGACCCGTCTGAGAGATGACTTTGGGAGTCTAGGACTAGATACAGCGGTCTCAAAGCTCAGGGTGATCGTGGAGGAAGAAAGGGTGAGTACTCACCAGCAGCAGGCAGGGCTCAGGAAAGAGTTCAGTGGTACTCTCATTCCTATTAAAGGAAGGGTGGAAGCCAGGGAAGGGTCCTTGTCATTTAAGGGATGTAGCTATCAGGGGCTCAAACACCAGTGCTTTTGCACATGCCTGTATTCTTTGTGGAGTGCCTCTTCCCAGTCTTCTTCAACTTGCTAGTGATGATGAATGTCAAAACTCTGCTCATGCTTGGACTCCTTCAAGAAACCACCCCTAATTTCACCAGTCTGGGTTAAGTGCTCTTCTTCAGGTCATAGTTCAGCCTAACCTTGATCATACTGCTATTTTTCTCTCCATTTTAACACTGTCTCCCTTTTGATATCTGTATATAACTTGATATCTGCTTTCTCACTTTTCCATTGTCTGTTTTTGTCCATGTAGACAGAACTTTTTATGCATCTGTTCATTGATAGAGTGTCAATTCACACATTAATGTAGTATAGAATATCTACTCCAAAATTCGATGCATGGATGGCTCATCAGTGCTTGGTTCCAATGCTGGATCATACTAGGCCCTTAAAACTGCATATTAACATGATCAATTCGTGTTCATTGTAAAGCAGAGCAAACATCCGAGAAGCTGGAGTACATGAAGAAGAAAGCACATCAGGATTAGAGGAAAGCTTACTAATCAATCTTCAGTTTGCAGATGACACAATTTTACATGCTGAAAATGAGGAAGACTTATTGATGAAGACTTATTCAGTCTTCAGTACAGATGTAACTCAATGTAAAAATCAAATCAAAACAACACAGAAATCCCCACAACTGGATCAGTCAATAACATCATGATAAACAGAGAAAAGATTAACGTTACCAAGCATTTCATTTTACTTGGGTCCACCACCTGCACTTATGGAAGCAGCAGTTAAAAAATCAAAATGGCATATGGCATAAGGCAAGTTTGTTGCACAAGACCCCTTTAAAGCATTAACGATCAAAGACGTCACTTGAAGGATGAAGTTGCTGACCCTACACAATTGATTGCTTCATATGCATATGAAAGCTGGACACTGAACAAGGAAGAACAATCGATGGATTTGAATGATGGTACTGGTGAAGAATATTGAATATACCATGGACTAACTTCCAGGGGGACAAACAAATCACTTCTGCCTCTGATTTCTAAGTATACAAGAGTACAAAGCTCTTTCACTGCCACCGAATTTTAGATGATCCTTCTAAGTGAAAGGAATGTCTATAGATTTGTGTCTAACCTATGGCAGTTGACAGTTTATTTCATGTTATAAATCCTTGGGCAACAAGACTTATCTCCTTCAGAATAACAAACAAACAAAAAAACTGTAAGTCTCTCTGGTATAACAAATTCCATTTGACTCAATCTTTGTATTCAGTACATAGCCTTCTGGAATACTTATGGAAATGGAGGTATATCTTTATGACGAATATTAGAAGGGACTAGCATGATGCATTTGAATTCTAGCGTACGGTAAGGACTATGGAAAATATAGTGGACTGCCCTAAGAACAAACAAATCTGTCTTCTTGGATGAAGTACTACCTGAATGATCCTTAGCAGTGAAAATGGCTACTGTGGATAGGTTATCAGGAGGAACTAGTCCCTGGAAAAGGATGGACTGACACAGCGGCTGCACCCGTGGGCTGAAAGCTAAAAAGGACTGTGAGGATGGCCCAGGACCAGGCAATGTTTAAGTTGTGCACAGGGTCGGTCACTGAGTCAGCACCGAGTCTCTGGCACCTAACAACAACCAGACATCTCCGAGATGCAACTCTTTATTTTATCGCCATCATTAAAAAAAACCGTTACCCTCCAAAACGCCTTTCTTTTCCTCCTCCGCCCTAGTTCCCCAGGCTGACGCCACAATCTGAGCCTTGAAACTACTAGTCCCAGAAGGCCAAGCGCAGGGGCGGGCTCTCGAGGAGTCGCCGATGATTGGCTGGCGTTTCCTTCCGGTGGGACGGGCCCCGGAAATGGGGCTAGGGGTGGTGTTTGAACGCTAGCACCGGCTGGGGCGGGGCCTCCTTGGGAGGAGTTTGTGCGGTGCGTTAGGCCCCCCGCCCGAGGAGGAGATGGATGAGGACGGGCTTCCTCTCATGGGCTCGGGCATAGACCTGACCAAGGTTTGTAAAGGACCCAGATGAACTGTCGGAGCGCGGGGAGGAGGACAAGGAAGGGACTCCCGGTTCCCAGAAAGACCCCACCTCTCCAGGCCCGCCCTCTAGCCCAGGGCCCCTCTTCTGCAGGTTGAGGGAGGGCGACCCCACCTTTCACTTTGTAAAGGCCCCTCAAGACCAAGGCAGGGGGTGCCTTTGCCTCTTCCTGTTTTTGCTTCCCCGGTCACGTGTGGCTCGGAAGTCATCGGCTGGCGACTTGGTCCACTTGCAATCTTTTAACCTAAACTTTGATTCGGCCCACAACTGTCTTTGGTTTTCCGAGTGTTGTTATTGCTTTCTAAAATTCTCATTTGGGAAGTCAGAGTCACTTCCCAAACTTTTCTGAAGCTTCTTTCGTCTTTGGACACCCCAAGGCACATTTCAGGAAAACGAATGAAATGGTATCACATAAACAAGACACCCTGTTATTTTATATCATACCTTTCTATCAGAGGGTTAGTTAGCATGATGTACTTTCCTCTTATACGAATTATGTTTGTTTTTACATAATGCAGGTGCCAGCTATTCAACAGAAAAGAACAGTGGCCTTTCTAAACCAATTTGTGGTGCACACAGTACAGTTCCTCAACCACTTTTCGACGGTTTGTGAGGAGGTAGGTCCCGTGCTGTTGGCTTCAAGAGCAGCCTGAACCTGACTTTGGGTTTGTTTTGTTTTGAGGATGGGGTCATGGAGTTAAAGAAGAATCAAAGGTTCCTTGCTCAAGTACCATGGCCTCTTGTCATCCAATTGAGGGACTAGTCCATAAATCCTCATTGATGACGTTGAGGCCAGCCCAGCACTCCACTTCCGGGTATTAGTTGTGTAAAAGGCATTTGTGAGATAGTTCAATCAAGTTTATGGTGTTTGAAGAGAATGGATAAAAGAAACTCAAGATTTTGCCTTTGAAAACACTTTTGATTTTGAAACACTTTGCCTGTTCTCTTACCAGAAGACTGACGTTTTAAAGTGTTGTGTGTAGTTCCTTGATCTGAAGGAGGCCTAGAAACCTAACTGGTATCAAACATGAACATAAAGATACTTTTGGCAAACAACGCAGTGAGGATTAAGTACCAGATTAAGCATTAAGTACCAAATCCAGAGATCTTTCATTTTAAAGGGAAAGAAAATAAGAAGGAAGAGGGGGGGTGGGTGGGAGAAATCAGGCTCATGGGTTGAAATTGAATTGGAAAAAGGATAAATTATGGGACTTAGATAATTAAATGAGGTAAAAAATTATTTTGTTTTATATAGCCTTAGCAAAGATTGTTGGTTAGATACGTTGTTATTAATAAAGTTTCCACAAAGAAGTACACCAGCCTGAGTGACCTTGAGGTGTCAACGGTATCAGTTACCAGGCATCAAAGAACTAACAATCATTTTATTGTGTGTCCACCTTCCTGATATGATCGCTGGAGACAAATGTGTGCATAAGCAAAGGTGGTGAAGAAAGCTGATGGGGAGCTAGTACCAGCTACCCATAGATATAGCGTCTGGAGTCTTAAATGCTTCAAGGTAAACAACCAGTCATCTAGCTCAGAAACAACAAAGCCCACATGGAAGAAGCATACCACTCTGTGTGGCCATGAGGTGTCAAAGGGATCAAAGAACTAAAGATTACATCATTATAAATGAGGGGTACTACAGCTTGGGGACCCAAAGCGCATCTGTAGGTAAAGTGACATCCCCTTAGAGAAGGGTAGTGGGGAGATGAGCTAGTTAGGTTGCAGTGTAGCAACGATGAAATATGCATCTTTCCTCTAGTTCTTAAATGCTTCCTCCCCCCACTATCCTGATCCCAATTCTACCTTATAAATCCAGCTAGACCAGAGGACATACACTGGTACAGATAGGAACCGGAAACACGGGGAAGCCAGGACAGATGATCCCTACAGGACCGGTGGTGAGAGTGGTGATACCGGGAGGGTGGAGGGAAGGTGGAGTAGAAAGGGGGAACCAATTACAAGGATCTACATATGACCTCCTCACTTGGGTAAGGACAACAGGGAAGTGAGTGAAGGGAAATATCAGACAGTGTACGGTATGACAAAATAATAATTTATAAATTTTCAAGAGTTTTTGAGGGAGGGGAGAACGGTGAAGGAGGGGAAATATGAGGAGCTAATACCAAGGGCTTAAATAGAAAATGTTTTGAGAATGATGATGGCAACAAATGTGTAAATGTGCTTTGCATATAATGGATTGTGCTAAGAGTTGTGTGAGCCCCCGATAAAATGATGAACCTGTCTAAAGTAATTTTGACCTGCGAGGCTCCTGAGTCTTCGTGGACCTCCTGGCCTGGTTGCCTGGTACATGTCTGTTACTCTGGGAACTCCCTTCACCATCCTTCTGAAATTGGATTAGGAAAGGAGTGACCCTGTGTCGATAGTGATCTGTATACTTTAACTAATCAGTAAATTAAACAATGAAAACTGTCAAAAAAAATAAACTTTTCAGAGCGATAGGAATACATTCCAGAGGCTAAAATCCCCATTAGGGCGCCAGCTTCTCAAAATTACTATGCTTCCTTATCAAGACAAAGTAAAGTATGATTTGATAATCGATGAGTAGGGGGTTTAATTCAGTGTCTTTTATATGACACCGTCTCAGAGACTGGGCGCTCCCTTTCTGAGCTTTATCAGCTATCGTGTCTTTTGGAATGGGAGATATAATTGACAAAATAGAAAGCACTAAGGCAAAGGTTACTTTTTTGACACCAAAGTCGGGTGAAGTGTCCGGGGAAGAAATACGCCCAGGATTGTCAACAGAGAGGGGCAGATACTCCAGCCCTATGTGCTTCACCATCGTATTACCAAATACCCGGCACAACAGGATTCAAACATGCCCACAAAGGCTTGTCTGAAGCCGAGATAACCATTACCCACTGCAGTGCCTGAGGAACTCTTGTAGCATGCTGGTCACATACTGCGCTGGTCAGCAGTTTGAAACCAGCAGCAGCTTCGCTGGAGAAATTACTCCTGTAAAAATTTGCAGTATTGGAAGCACACTAGGACAATCGACTCAGTGGCAGTGACTTTTTTGAAAATGGCTGAACCGTTTTCAAAGCCAAGAAAGTGGTTTCCTTATTTACTGGTTGCTTTTAAGCTGCCTGCTTCCGGAGTGTCCTTCATCTGTTCTTTCAACACTCCCCTCCCCAACTGTTTTGCCTGTGTCACTAGTTTGTTGACCCAAAGTCCATCATGTGTAAAGATAGTTTATTTGCACAAACTTTTTGAGGCTCCCTTGTACAGCCTAGTGGTATATAGCAAGAGACCTGGCATTTTAAAAGACTGTGTCTCTGTTATGAAGTAAATATCCACGCTGGATACTTTACAACCTTGAAAACCACACTTTATTTTTCTTTCCAGGTTCAACTTGGAACGCCATATTTCTGCTTTTTGTCTTCTTTTTTCAATGTAATACGATGCTATGTCTTCGAAATAGATAAGTGATAAATCAAGTAGTTCTCAGTTTCTGCGAACATTTTCAGATATTCTGTAATTCTGCCTATTATCCCAAACCAAGGCATTTCAGATTTATAAGAATGGTGATAGAAAGAATATCACCTTTCCATTCCCATCGACTAAAATGTTCAGAGATGCAAACACTTCCTATCATTGACTATGTTACTTATTCTGATCCCGTAATCCTGCACACTTTACAACAATGGTTCTTAAAAGGGTCATTTAGCAATGTCTGTAGACAATTTGATTGTCACACCCAAAGGGTGCTACTAGCATTTAGTGGGGAGATGCCAGACAGACTGCTAAACATCCTCCCGTGTACAGGGCAGCCCCACCCAACAAATAATGTGAATGAAATCAAGATTGAAAACCCTACGTTCAAAAGCTCTAGAAGTTGCAGAAGGAAAATGCAGAAGATGTAAATATCTTAGAAGTGAGCGCCAGCCCCCTGAAGCTAGGTTCAACTGTTCCTTGCCACTGGTCCTCTGAGAAGTATATATCTATGTATGCTACAGAATTAATTAGGTGACAACAGGCTCAAGAACATTCATTATGCTGAATTTAAGAAGCAGAGGTTCGTAGTTGTGCTGTGGACTCTTTGGTGGTCTAGTGAAACCGAGTTGTTTTTAAAAGCATAAAGTGTGGAAGATTGTAAAAGAGCCAGTTAAATATAAAAGTGCTTGTAAATATTTAAAACAGTAATAAGCTCTTTATTAAAACATTAATTGTATAATTGTAATTTTTGAAAATCTGTTTTTTCTATTGATAACAAGTCCATAATTCCAAATACTTCGGCAATCCTGTTGATTAAAGTTTTAAAAAAAATCCTAAATTTAATTTCCAAAACCAAAAACCCTAAACATGAAAACAAAAAAACCCTGCCATCAAGTAGATTCTGGTTTATAGTGACCTTATAGAGTGTCTAAAACTTTAAATCTTTACAGGAGCAGATAACCTCATTCTTCTCCCTTGGAGTAGTTGGTGGGTCTGAACTATTGACCCCGCTGTTAACACTCTCCTTCTTAACTGACATACAATCTTTTCTCCAGTGAAGTTGGGGACCCCACGAAGTTGAAGTTCATGGACCCCACGTGATTGTCTCACAATCATATCAGTCATTTGTCTTGCTGGAAAATCTATATAATGATAAATTATGTTGTTATTTTATTACCCGTGAAGGTATTATTCATGTTTTCTAGAGCTGGCCTAATGTTTTCTAAGGTTACATGTCACTTTTGAAAATCATTGCTTAATTTACTTTTATAAATTTGATTTTAGGTTTGTAAATTTACAAATGGACTATTTTGAAAATCCTTGAAACTTAATGGCCATAGTATAAAATGCAGTTTGTTCCTGAAGTCCAGTGTACTTTTATCAAGTTGGCTGTAAAATACAGTAGTGGAATTAAGAACACTCCCCCCGCTCCCACTTAAAATGCCAATTCATACAATTATTTTATTTTATTTTATTTTTTTTTTTAGGCATCACTGCCCACTGGTGGTGGGAGTAGGAGGCCCAGCCTTTGCTCATATGGAGCTGGAATTGAACCTCCATCCCAGTGGGCCGCAGTCCTACGCACAACCACTACGCCACCAGGGCTCAGCCCCATACAATTATTTTAAATTTTAGAAAAATCTCCATCAAGGATAATCAGATTATATACACTTCGAGCCAGCATCTTTCATGTCTCATATAGTTAAATCATTCACATAATCTTTTGTAATATAGTAATGTCATTTTAGTTTGGAAGAGAATTCACTCTGGTAGGTGGAAATCACTAAGATGAATACCAAAGCAGATTATTGTACCACAACTAATCTATATCTAAAAAATTAGAAAATCACTGTTCTGGAAAGTATAACTTCTTTTCTCTAAGTCTCTTTAAATTTTCTGTTTCTGAAATAAGCATATTCATCTTTAGAACATTGTTTACTAAGGCCTGTGATGCTCTCTTATTCCATGTGAATCATTGAATGTGTATTGGAATGAAGAACCAGTTAATTTTAGGGTGTAACCCTGACATTTTTTCCTACCAATTTTTAAATCATTTTAGGTAGGCAGCAGATATGTCAGGAGATTTAGCTTGAGCATAAACAGTTGATCCCTATGTATTGCACAGTAGCAAATTTGTCCTAATGAGAAACAAATCGATCATTGATTGGTTTTGAATAACAAAACTTTGCCTATATAATCCCCAAGGATTTCCGTTTATATTTCAATAATGTAAAATCATTTCAAAAGTAGTATCTGGGGCTGAGCCCCAGTGGCGTAAGTGGTTGAGTGCGGGACTGTGGCCCTCAGGTTTGGCGGTCAAATACAGCGGCAGCTCTCAGGAGCAGCGCTGGGTAGCTCCCACGACCACCAGAGGGCAGTGGTGCCCCCCCCCCAAAAAAAGAAACAAAAGTAGTATCTGACGAAGAGTGTTGACTCTAGAGTTGGAAGTGTTTAAATTCAGATTATTTGATGTATTTTGTGATGCCAGTTTTCTCATCTTTAAAATCGATATATCCTATTTTATGGGCTTGGTGTAAAAATTAAAGTTATTTGTTGCATACATGGAGTAGTATGTAAGGTTAAAGTTCAGATGCTTTCGTGATGATTATTGTTTAAAATATATGTTTACTGCTGAGCCCCGGTGGCATAGTGGTTGAGTGCGGGACTGTGGCTGGCGGACTTGGTAGTTCAAATCCAGCGGCGGCTCTCAGGAGCAGCGCTGGGTAGCTCCCAGGACCACCAGAAGGCAGTGATGCCAAAAAAATAACAACAGAAGTATATGTTTACATAGGCATGCTAAGATAAAAATTGATGTTTTAAATTAATTTTTGTCTCCTATGTTATTCACCTAATTGTTCTTAGTTTTTCAAGCTAAGATATATTTTAAAAAAGCTAAGAATGTGACTTAATAACAAGTATATCCATTTTAAACGGTCATTCCCTTTATAGATTAATTTACTCTAGGATTTCTTCAATTACTAACCTTCCCTAATGAATTAAAAGACTGATTAAATTTTCCAAGATGTAATTCTCATGGTTTCCAGTAATATGCCTACAATTTCAAAAGGGTTCATCTGTATTTTATAAACCTGTTTTTATGCTTACATAAACCTTCTGTGTCCAAGTCATGGATGTCAGGCTTAAATTTAGCTTGATGGTTCACTTTGCTTGCCTTTAAAACTACATTCTAATGATTTATTTTTAAATTATATCTGTGTAGCTATCAAGATGCTCATCTTAAAAATAAGTGGCCTGTGAAGGATCACTAACTACTCTGGATTTTTTCAGATCTTTTCCCGCCCCCCCCCCCACCCCTTGCCCTACTAGTGCTGGCCAAATGGCCATTTCTCGGGTGTTAAAGTTCTGTTTATGAGTTCGTCAGGATCTTGATAGTATCCCAGAAAGCGGTCAGAATGCTGCACAGCTGCCAACTCATAAACTGGCCAAGCCCTTCTTGGACTGTGTGACTGGATGTAATAATGTGTAGGATTAGTGGTGTAAACTAAAGATTCTTATGGGTGGCTTATCATTTTGTTTGCATGTATGTGTGTATCTGCATCTAGCTATCAAGCTGAAAATGACTGAATTGGACAGAGGAACTCGAGCTCTGTAAGCACTCCGTCCTAGTTGATCTTGGGTTTTGTTGGAGAATGCTGCTCTGTGCTTTTCAGTACTCTTCTTCACTTTTTGCCTCTTGTTTTTATTCCTTCCAACATGAGCTGCTTATCTTCCAATTTCGTCCTTTTTGCTTTTCAAACTTACAAAAAAGTTTGATTTGGCACCCAGTTGTATCTGCTTATGTGTTTTAAGTAATTTATAAAGGCAGATCCTCGCCTGAACTCCCTTTGGCTAATTTTTCTTCTTTCTCCTGCTTTTCTATGAAGAATTCCTTCCTTCCTTCATCAGCAAATAATTATTAAGCTTCTGTTAACTGTCAGGTAGAGTAATGAACAAAAGACTCTGTCCTTATGGAGTTTACATTCTAGTTCCAGTGATTGTTTATTGCTCTGATAATAAGTTTAATGAGGCCTGAAAATGTAGCTTTTTCCTACCAGTGAATTCAATTTAACAAGGTAACCGAGGAATACCCCTACTAAAGTACATTAAGAGTAGTATACTAGAAAATGATAGGTACATAACCCACAGTTATTATTACCTTTCCATCTTTACGTTGTTATTGTTAACAGTTTGACAAAGGCTTTTTACTCACGGTGTCTACTCTTTCCTTTTCAGAAACTGTCAAACCTTTCTCTTCGTATCCAACAAATTGAAACAACTCTCAATATTTTAGATGCAAAGGTTTGTATTCCTGATTAATTTAAGGTATAAACTTGATTGTGCATATATTATCCTGCTTAAGTCTAATTGTATCTGAGAATGAACTCATTGTGTCTTCTGCAACTACAATGTGATACTGTGCTGTTTTTCCAATTCACTAGAATTATAAAGGAAAGGGTATTTACTTACAAACCATTAGATGAGCTGTTCAGCTGTGGATGCAGATATATTATTCATTGCAACACTAGTCACAAAGGTCGTGATGATCTAAATGCTCATCAGTAGATGGATATATGTATTAAAAAGTATGTATATACAAGGGAGTACTACTCCGTCATACAGAGAAATGAAGTCCTGCTACTTGCCATATATGATATGGATGAACCTTGGAAAACATGCTAAATGAAATAAATCACAAAGGGCAAATATTATATAATCCCATGTATATAAATAGAGTTAAATAAATACAGATCGGTGTCTATCATTGGCTAGACAAAGCTAGAAGGGAAGGGAAAGAAGAAATAGTTGCTTATGGAGCCAGAGCCTCTTAAGGATAACGGGAAAATTTGAAAGCAGATAGTGGTTATAGTTGTACAACATGATAAAAAAGTGATGATGTTGAAATGACTTTTGTTATAAATGTGTTCATATATAAATTCACCACATATATATTTACTATAATAAAATGGCAAATTTTTTTAACTGTGGATAAGGATTTTGGTTTCTTTCACTATATTAGTCAAAAGTAATAATGTGAGTGCTGCCTTAACAAATTGGGTTATTGTATAATTTTAGTGTATATTGTGATAATATAAATACTTTGTGACCTTTAGATCTCTTCACATAGAAATATTTGGAGACTACCTACTGTTATTCACTTTTTGATGTATTAAATATTAATGAATGCAAAACTGCTAATGTCGCAGTCTGTAAGAGACACATAGTAAAAAGAAGGGTGTTTTGATTTGAACACTCAAAAAGTTTTAATTTTAAGAAATGTTTAGATTTAACTTTGTGTGATTTTTTTTTTAGCATAGGCACATATTTTAGTGAGTTAGCCTTTTATACACACACACAAATCTGAAAAAAAAAAAAAAGAATTGGCTGTGGGAAATAAAAATAATGCCAATAAAGACCAAATGTGTGGTTTGTACATCTCTTTGTGGACTTGAGCAACTATATTTCTCAGACTATTTCTCTAGCGGAGAAAATCATGACACATAGTCTTGGACATTTTAAAAATCTTCTCCTACCAGGTATACCCACTGGAAACTAATTGAACCAGAGCCCCTGTGCTAAGTACAGACATCAAACAGTTCTCAGTGAATGTTGCTGTTTGAGAGCTTTATTACCCTTGGTTTTGTTTGATTTTGTTTTCATTATCCTATATTATGAGTATGCGTCTTAATGTTTGAGGAATTCTTCCCAAGTAAGACTCTAAGGTCACAAATGAAGTAACCACATAGACAAGTTAACCTCAGTTATTTCCATGCCCACAAAGTTAATCCCCACTTAGCCAAGCATTATCTGAAAAGTGTGTGTTGTGGGTATCAGATAACATCTGAAAAGATGTTTGCAAGGATATGGCAAATTCAGTCTGAAATTCTTAACTAACTAGAAGCATGCTTGTCTTTTACATATGGAATACAGCCCATTTTAGTAATATTCAGTGAAGAATTTAAAACATTTTTTAACTGAAAAGAATGGGCAGTGTCATTTGTAGATATAAAAAGGCAAGAGTTCCATCACTTGTCAGATAATTCAGACTTAAAGATGTATGCTATTGCTAAGCCCTTTTAATAAAAGATATTTTACAGCCACTAAACGAAGCTAATTTTTCTTATTTAAGACAGAGGGCGTTTTATACTTTAGTATAAAAAGTATAGTATGGTCACACAACTTTTGGTCATAGCGCTAGGACTTAAATTTGAACAGTCTTGACTCCAAAGCCCACACTCTCAATCCTAACATTAAGAGTTAAAATCCTATTTTAAAAATGATTTCTAGGGCTGAGCCCCGGTGGCGTAGTGGTTGTGCGTGGGACTGCGGCCCACTGGGACGGAGGTTCAATTCCAGCAGTGGGGCTGGGCCTCCTACTCCCACCGCCGGAGAGCAGTGATGCCCCCCCCCAAAAAAAAATTACTGGGAAAAGGTCAAAGTATATTTTTGATAAATTCTTCAAAAGTATGCCTGAACATCTTTCACTTTTAAGTAGCCTACACCAGGAAGAATATTCCATACAAAAGTAAAGATTTTATAGACATATTTTCTTAAACTTAATATAAAAAAGAATGATTCACCGTTGACATCATACTCAAAGGAGAAAGAAGGAAAACTTTTTTTTTTTTCATCACTGCCTCTGGTGGTCGTGGGCGCTACCCAGTGCCGCTCCTGAGAGCTGCTGCTGGATTTGAACTGCCAAGCCCGTGGTCCGCAGTCCCGCACTCAACCACTTATGCCACGGGGCTCAGCCCAACTTTTTCATTAAGAAAAAAAGCTAGCCAGGAGTGCTTACTCTTACCAGTGCTATTCACCATCATTCTCAGCAGTTAGGTCAGGGAACAGAGATATTCAAGTGGAAGAGGAGAAAGTAGAGCTGTCCCATTTAGCACTCGGCATGATTCTATACATAGAAAACGCCAAAGAATCTATGACAATCCATGTTCATGGACTAGAAGGCTTAATGTAACGGTTAAGCTATCAGTACTGCCGAAATCAGTCTGTAAATCCAGTGCAATCCTCAAGTTCTCATAAATCCCTCTAGCTTGTTTTTTGCAGAAATAGAAAGGCTCTTCTTCAAATATATGCTAAAGGGCAAGAAACCCCGAATAGCTAAAGCAATCTTGAAAAAGAAGACACGAACTAGGAAGACTCACTTTTCCTCACCCAAAGCATAGTGACAAAACTATAATAATTCAAAAGCCTGCTTCCCAAAGGTCAGCAGTTCACAACCAGCAGCCACTCAAGGGAAAGAGGGGGCTTTGTGCTCTTATAAAGAGAGTCGTCTCAGAAACCCACCAGGGCAGTCTTACCTGGACAGTCCCGGTGAGTCGGCTTCAACTCCGTGTCAGTGAGTTCACTTTTGGGGTTTTGCCCCCCCAAAGGATCAAACCACAGCCATCCAGTCAGATCCGATTCATCGTGACTCTGCAGGACAGAGTAGAACTTGTGTAGATTTCGGAGGCCATCAATCTTGGCAGTGGCGGAAAGTCTCATTTGTCACTTTCCGAGGGTGGTTAGCAGCCCAACATGTGACCCACTGCACCACTGAGGATCTTCTACAGCAGACACCCAGCTTGCAGCCGTGACGGTGACAGACTAGAGACCCATGGAAGAGAATGGAAGGCTAGAAGGAAGTGTATATACCTGCAGTCAACTAATTTTAACAAGGATGGGAGAAAGAAGAGATAGCACTTGGAAATTTAGATTTTCTTTTTCTTTTTTAATTATTTTATTGGGGGCTCTTACAGCTCTTCACAATCTGTACATACATACATTGTATCAAGTACAGTTAAGCAAATGTTTCCATCATTTTTTTTAAAAAAAATCATTTTATTGGGAGCTCTTACAGCTCTTATAATCCACACATACGTTGTGTTAAGCGCATTTATTTGTACATTTGTTGTCATCGTTTTCAAAGCATTTCCTTTTACTTTAGCCCTTGGTATCATGAACACTTGATAATTTTTTAATTTTTTTTATTGTCTTACACAAACCACTGTCTCCATCTGCTTTTCTGTTGTCCATTCCCCAGGGAGGGGGTTATGTGTAGATCTTTGTGATCGGTTCCTCTTCCCCCACCCCCCACTTTCCCCTTATCCTCCTGGTATCACTAATCTCATTATTGTTCCTGAGGGTTTTATCTGTCCTGCATTCCCTGTGTTGCTAGCTCTTGTCTGTACTTGCTCTGGTCTAGCCGGATTTGAAAGGTAGAATTGGAGTCATGATAATGAGAGGGAAGGAAGCATTAAAGAACTAGAGGAAAGTTGTGTGTTTCAATGGTGCTGTACTGCTCCCTGCCTGGCTCGACTCTTCCTTGTGACCCTTCTGTGAGGGGATGTCCAATTGTCTATAGATGGGCTTTGGGTTTCCACTTCATGCTCCTCCTCATTCACATTGATATGATTTTTTTGTTCTGGGTCTTTGATCCCTCATACCTGATCGCATCCCCACCTCATGATCAGACACGCTGGTGTGCTTCTTCCATGTGAGCTTTGTTGCTTCTCAGCTAGATGGCTGCTGGCTTATTTCAAGCCTTCAAGACCCCAGATGCTGTATCTTTTGATATTCAGACATCATTAGCTTTCTTCACCACATTTGTTTATGCATCACCTAATACTGGGTTATTATAACAAAGTGTTCTTGCATTGAGAGCATTTGAGTATAGACCCAACATCCACCTGCTACCTTAATGCTAGAAAGTTGGATTTTCACTTGCAGAAGCATAAATTCTCTGCCTTATGCCATAATCCTAACCAATTCAAGAGAGATCAAGGACCTAAATCTGAAAATTGAAAATCATAAAAATTTTTAGAAGAGAATGTAGAGGTGAGCTTGTAGGACTTAGTGTTTAGCAAGAGATTTTAAGATGTGACAACCAACATTCAAGCAGCAACAACAAAAACAAAAAACCCCTAGATCAATATTGCCTCATTATGGTGAAATACATCAAAAGCCTTAATTGACAAAGTAAAAAGACTATAAATAGATTGTAAGAAAATTCTCAGAAACCATATATTGGGTAAGGGGGTTAATATACAAAATAAAACAAATAAAACAAATTTATCAACAAAAGATCAACCAGTGGGGGGAAATGGGCAAAAGACTTTTTTTTTTGGGGGGGGGGGGGGGCGTGGGTGGATTCACTGCCCTCTGGTGGTCGTGGGAGCTACCCAGCCTTGTACCCAGAGAGCTGCTGCTGGATTTGAACCACCAAGCCAATGGGCCGCAGTCCCGCACTCAACCACGATGCCACCAGGGCTCAGCCAAAAGACTTTTTAGCAGTCCAAGAATACGGCTATTCAAATGGGCAACAAGCATACGAGAAGATACTCGATTTCATTAACCGTGTATAAGGATGGTTCGTATGTACAACAGAATGACAATGTCAGAGTCTGCATCATTTCATAATTGTTGCTATGTTTGAGCCCGTTGTGGCAGCCATGGTTTCAAACCATTTTGCTGAGAGTCTTCCTCTATTTTACTAACCCTCTACCTTACCAAGCATGCTCTCCTTCTCTAGCCTCTGGGCCCCTTGATGTCCAAAGTATGTGAGAGAATGTGTCAACCCTCTTCATTACTAAAAAGGATTCTGGATGTACTTCCTTCAAAACAGATTTGTTTATTCTGGCAGTCCATGGTGAATTCACTGTTGCCAGCACCATAATTCAGGCATTGGTTTTGTGGTCTTTCAGCTTTCACATGAGTATGAGGTGATTGAAAATGCCTTGGGTAGGGCCAGGAGCACTTTAACCCTCAAAGTAACATCTTTGCTTTTAGATATTTTGAAGAGGTTTTTACAGCAAATTTGCCCAAAGTAATATGTCATTTGATTTCTTGACTGATTCTTCCATGGGTAGTGGCTGTAAATCCAAGTCACTAGGCATAATACCCATAACCTACTACCATCAAGTCAAGTCCAAGCATATCCATGTGGATCCTATCCAGTGTTTCAAGAGGACTTCATCTTTCTCCCACAGAGATGGTTGTGTATTTGAACTTTTGACTTTGAAATTAGCAGCAGCTATTATAGTCTAAGTCATGGTGCCTACCAGAGTTCTTTCAGCAATTAGAGATACAAATAAAAGGTATGATGATTATCTCCCAGCCACATAACAACAGATGATGTTGAAGGTGAAGGACTGTAGAACCTGCCCCACCATGAGACACGACATCCCTTCACTGACTCACAGTGCTATGGGGACAGCACTGGAGACACAGTGTGGGAATTGAATTGTATCTGGCTGGACGCCCCCCTCCCCCCACCACCCCACCTGGGGTGAAACACAAATGGTGTGCAACAGAGAATCAAGGGGGAGCAAAGGAATCCCAAAATAGACTTCTGGCTCAGGCCAGAGCTTGGCACCTCATCAGACCTGATCAGAAAACATTCATAAGGGTCAGCAAACAGGCTTGGAACAATATACTTTTTGTTGTTGTTATTATGTCTATCTATGTAAGATAGGGAGGATTTAAAATCTCAAGAAAACAAACCAATGGCCCCCGAGTGGAGGTGGGGTGAAGGAACATGGGAGAGGAGGAGGCTGGGAAAAGCGAGGGGAGAACCAATAAACTCAGGGACAAGGGAATAGGAAGGAATCTAAAATTGATGGTAAGGGTGTAGAATGCTATGTGAGGATTGATCAACTGCAGTGTAGCTAAGAGGAATTACTGAGAGCCAAATGAAGGTCGAACATGATAATGGGACAAAAGAATAGAAGAAAGAACTAGGAGGCAAAGGGCATTTATAGAGGTATAAATATAGGCGTGTGTACATGTAAATATATTAATATATGGTGAAAGGGATTGTGTTAGTCCGGACAGACTAGAGGAACAAATTTCAAAGCCACGCATATGGATATAAGGAATGGGTTTATATTCAAGGGGAACAGGACATTGAGAAAACATCCCGGCCCAGTCCAGCTCAAAGACACAAGTCATATGTTAACCCATATGCCCGAAATCAGTCCATAAAGTCTCCTTCTGACTCACGAAGTCACAGGTCAGTGGCCACAGAGTCCCGGCACCGGTCTCCCCATATCTCCTCACTTCCAGGGCTCAGGGTCCATCAACAGCATCCCGTGGTGGCAGAAGCAACTTATCGCTGGAAGAGGCCTCCATGTGGCTGCCCCAGCCTCAGAGGTCCATCTCCATCAGGGCAAAGCCGTGTGGTTTCTCCACTGGCTACTCCAGCCTCCTAGACGCCGCCATTCTGTGTTGCCTGTGATTAATCATCTCTGAAACTAACTCCCAACAACTGGGGAAGATATCTTCTCATCTTCACGAGGGAAATATTGTGAGATTTCCCAGGAGTCTCAGGTGAAAGCCATGCTCACACAGAGGCCTCATCGGCTACTCAATGGCTATCTCCAGATTAA